>JBBPDB010000039.1:14025449-14044730 GCA_037974465.1 Brachypetersius altus
ATGCAGAGGAAGAATTTCGTGCTGTTCACACTGTGTGCTGTGGTATGTTCACGTATGACAAATGGTCACTTTCACTTAAATGTAAAGAAAAGAAACCCATTGTAAGGCAACTTAAGCAGGAGAAAAAAAGTATCAGGTAAAAAAAACTGCTTAGGAACTTCTCAGTACCTCCTGAAGGTTGGTAATATTCATTTTTGTGACCTCATCCGTGAGAGGAGTGAGCCACAACAGAACAGTCCACGACTCAGTAGCGGTGAATGACTGAAATTAGGAACTAATTAAACTGAGTTACAAGTAGATCACTCATAAACACGCTTGACACCATAACCAGAAAATCACACGACGAAATAAAAGGTTATGATCTCATTGATCTCTGTGTTCTTCCCTGAAGCACAGCCAGGCCTCTTTTCAAGTATTAATTAGACTATTTTAATGTCAAGTTCAGCCACTGATTATTTGCCTTTAAAATCTTCTAGCAGTCGCTGAACAGAAGTGACTTCAAATCCCAGTGATTTGAGAGCATGTGCAAAAGTTAAACCTGCAAAAAAGAGAGAATGTTTTGCTTCAGAATCCATACAATTTAACTGAAAATACTTCAATAATATATATTTGTATGTTTAGTGTACAATTTCATTGACTTTCACTGAAAGGTGTCAATGAAATTGTATTTATTATTTCAGCTGCCCTGTTAAACTACTAATTTTAATTATGAAAGGTATATTCGCTATAAGCTGCAAGCCTTGTGGACACAAACATCTTCAATGGGTTTTTCATAAGATGAGTATGAATTAATCGCTCTCTTTGATACAGCACCATGTGGATGTTCATAGCGGCTCTGGTGGTCCTGTATTATGTGGTGCGCTGGTGCCTTGAGCTGAAGAGAGTTCCAGACAGAGGCAATAAATACGTGTATGTCACTGGGTGCGACAGCGGCTTTGGAAACCTTCTAGTCCGCCATCTGGACAAGTGCGGCTTCTGTGTGGTGGCGGCGTGCTTCACAGAGAAGGGGGAGGAGGAGCTGAAAAAATCCTGCAGTAAAAGAGTATCAACAGTCCATCTGGACGTCAGGAAATCAGACAGCATTGACAAGGTTGCGGCCTTTATCAAAAATCTGGTTGGGCAGAAAGGTAAGGAAATGACAATGCAAACATTGGATTTAACATTAGAATTGGTCCTTTCATGACTCCTGAACCTTTTCACCCCAACCTTGCATCACTATCACTACTAAAGTGCAAATTCTGTTGACCATCTGATAAGAGCATTGCAAAGGTAGAGCTAATAAAACAGCCCTTACTTGGTCCTCTAAATGTACATGGTTAATCCACAAGTCAGTTATTCTCAGATCATATGTCAAGTCCTATTAAGTGAACATTCTGCTATTCCCATAAGAAACCAATAAAACCGCAGGTTTATAAGTAAGTTACCGAAGGGATCTTTTTCCTAACATGTTAACCTTCATTAAACAGCGGTCAATAACATTTGCCAATTAAATCTTCCTTTAACCTAAAAGAGGCATTTTGCAATTTTTCACAATTTCTGTACAGTTTAAAGCATAATTAAATCTAAAATCATTGAATGTGGTCTAATTAGAAATCCTCCATTCTGAAGAAACTTATGAAATTAGAATTGGTAAAACACAGTCCAGTTGATGGTGGGAAATAGACATCTAGAGCTTTTAATCTCTCTAAAAACTGACTTTTAGACTTAAAATAGAGAAATAGTACCCAAGGAAAAGGGTTTTTTTGCATTGTAGACATTGTGGCCTCTGGTTCCTCCTGCTGCTATCGTAAAGACATCTGAGCTGGTAACCACAGCAAACCACCAAGAAGGGCTTTGTTTACATATCAGTGATTTAATTATGCACTAAACTTTAAACAGTTGTGACGGTGTGGGATTCAAGTATTAGCCAATATCCTGGGGCTCAAAGTTTACGGACTAAAGTTCATTGTTACAGTGGGGCTTTTCCAAAGTGAGCTTTACAGAGATATTAAATGAGGAAAATATCTGATGACCCTTTTGAAGAATGCCTAACTGCCACAGTTATATTCTACCCTCTCTTCTGTGATCGGCAGGTCTGTGGGCTGTGGTGAATAACGCAGGCGTCTCTGTGCCTTCGGGTCCCTGTGATTGGATGACCCTGGAGGACTACAAGTCCATGCTTGAGGTCAACCTGAATGGTGTCATTGGAGTGACCCTGAGCGTCCTCCCACTCATCAAAAAGGCCAGGGGTCGCGTGGTGAACATTGCCAGTGTGTTTGGAAGGATCAGTGCAGCTGGAGGACCATACTGTGTGTCCAAGTTTGCTGTGGAAGCGTTCAATGACAGCTTGAGGTACAGCGTGAACTTCATTAGCACTTCAGCAAACACATTTCATCAGCTGAGAAACCACTTTTCTGAGAAAATATGCTTTTTTTTCTGTTTTAGGAGGTGCTTGCTCCCATTCGGAGTGAAGGTTCTGTGTATTGAACCAGGGTTCTTCAAGACCAGCGTGACAGACACACTCATTCTAATCCAATGCGTTAAAAGGCTTTGGGAGAAAATACCACAAGAGACCAAGGATGACTATGGGGCGGATTATATAAGCAAAGGTACATTTTTACAGTTCTTCATAGACCAGAATTTGATTAGGCCGCATTAAAACTCAGTATTACCTTAAATACTTTAAGCATTGTTTAGTAATTAAACAAATGTTTTGTTCATTTTACTTTACAGTGGAGAAGCTGATGGAAGAGAAGTTCTCCAAGATGCCAGACAGTGACTTGATGAAGGTTGTAGGCTGTATGGAGCATGCAGTCTCAGCTGTGCACCCGCGCACCCGTTACTCACCTGGCTGGGATGCCAAATTGTTCTGGCTGCCCCTCTCCTATGCCCCCACCCGTTTCTCTGACTACCTGCTGCTCAAAGACAGTCCCAAACCTGCCAAAAGCATCATCTAGGGGGCACTGCAGCAGCTACATTTGTTGAATTAAGCCAGTAAATCTAAAACTAGTCCCCTAAGATGGCCCACATTTTTACTCTCCATATCTTGCACATCAAGTTGAAGCATAAATATGGACCATCAAGACAAAACAAGTGTGCCATTCATAAACAGAATTGTTTGGCTCTGCAGGGCATCACTTTCAAGAAACTAAGAAAAGGCAACACCAAACTGTTCCTAATAGTTCAAAAGTACTGTCCTACAGAGATAAAACAAAACCCCATTTCAGTTACCATTACAAAACAGTGATTTTTAAATAGAAAGTGTATTTAGTGGTTAAAAAAACCTGGCAGTGTAAACTATAGACAGTAGTTTGTGCTATTGATAACTGTTCTATACTTTAAGGTTACTTAAAATGTATTATGGATAGATTTCCATGAAAGAAAATTGTAATATTGTAATGATAGTATCAGAATTAGATGCTCAGGCCACGAACATGAAGAACTGGCCTTGACCCAGTGATATGAAAAAATAATAAAAGCAGCTGTTGCACAACTGACTAAACAAGACTTTAAATTTGTGTCCAGGAGACAGGTGGCTTTAACTACTGGCACTAAAATCAGTGCCATTAAAAGTTACTCATTTATTCAATTAACTTTAAAGAGACTGTATACTACACCACTAAGCTTCTTTAGAAGTTGGGATCAACTATGCTTTTTACCACTATACTTTGGGACCTTAAAAATTCCAATACCAAATACATCCAGTTCAAAACCATTTGCTCTATATTCAAACTTGGGCCACAAAAGTTCTTAGCCTAGCAAGCTCATTACCATTTCCCAGAGAACCCTCATCCCTGCCCAGTACGTAACAATAGCACAATTTCCAGGATAGGTTAGCTACTGCTACATGGTACTTCTGCCTGTACCATGTTGCTATGGGCTGGAATACGGTCTAGTCATCAACACAGCTACACCGCTGTACTGCCAAGCTTTACACAAGGGCACCACTTGGTGGATAAAATGCAACATGGCAGAACATGCTTCCTACTTGCTTAATAATCTAGTGAAGCTAAACAGACCCTTGCATAAAAATCATCATGCCCTTGCAAATACAGGATTCTGCAGATTTAATACAATCAGCACTTCTATGGCTGTTAGAAGTACATCTCAAATCCACCACTTTCGGGACAGCTATCTAGGAATTAACATGTAAACACTACAATTCAGCTAGTTTTACTAAAGGTGCATTTCTTGGTGAAAAATACTACAAGACAGTTCACAGTAAAGACAGATTTATTTCCATCTTACCCGAAAACATTAAATAGAACTTCAGGATGACTGACAATACAGGTACAATTGTTTCTGAATGACTTTACAAAGCAAGTGCTCCTCCCATACCATCTTTAGTTTTTGCAACCCTTCCCAGACATTTGTATGACAAATTTCTTATGAATGCTCCTCAGCCAGTTTTTCTGCCTTCTGGACGACCTCCTCGATGGGACCCACCATGTAGAACGCCTGCTCAGGCAACGGGTCATATTCACCTGTTTAATGAAGACAAACTTCAGTAATGCTGATCTATAGGAGGCCTCAATCAGAATATTAACTACACACTGTCAAACCTATAAAATGCAGACAAGCACAATTATAGAAAGATCATGTCAAACCGTGTAGAATGCTCTTGAAGCCTTTGATGGTGTCCTTAAGGGGCACTAGCTTGCCCAAGTGACCAGTGAAGACCTCAGCCACCTGGAAGGGCTGAGACAGGAATCTCTGGATCTTGCGAGCACGGGCTACAGTCAGCTTAACCTCAGACAATTCATCCATACCCAGGATGGCAATGATATCCTGCAGAGACTTGTAGTCCTGAAGGATCTTCTGGACACCACGGGCCACATCCTAGTGCTCAGCTCCCACAATATTGGGGTCCATGATACGAGCGGTGGAGTCCAGGGGATCCACAGCAGGATGGATACCCAGCTCAGCAATTGCATGGGACAACACAGTGGTAGCATCCAAGTGGGAAAAGGTGGTGGCAGGGTCAGTCAAGTCATCAGCTGGCATGTAGATGGCCTGTACAGATGTAATGGAGCCTTTCTTGGTGGTGGTGATTCTCTCCTGCATGGTACCCATGTCAGTGGCCAGAGTTGGCTGATAACCCACAGCAGAGGGGATACGACCCAACAGGGCAGACACCTGAAGGAGAATCAACACAATGCAAGCTTAGCTACTGAAAATGGATCATTAAAAGACCCACACGTTAAACTTATAATACGAGACTACCTCTGATCCAGCCTGGGTGAAGCGGAAGATGTTGTCGATGAAGAGCAGCACATCCTGTCCCTCCTGATCACGGAAATATTCAGCAACAGTGAGTCCAGTCAGAGCCACACGAGCACGAGCGCCGGGGGGCTCATTCATCTGTCCGTACACCAGGGCGACCTTGGGAGTTGAAAACGCCAAAACAAATTTAGCTGTGGTTTAATGGTCTTCCCATTTTTAAACTTCAATCAGGGAGGCAGCTGCAATTACCACATAAGGCAAAACCAACCACTCCAGAAAGACAATCCCGACTTACCTTGGATGTTGTGTCCTTCAGGTTGATGACACCAGACTCAATCATCTCATGGTACAGATCATTTCCCTCACGGGTCCTCTCCCCAACACCAGCAAACACTGAGTAACCACCATGGGCTTTAGCTACATTGTTGATCAGCTCCATAATCAACACAGTCTTTCCCACACCAGCACCACCAAACAGACCTACACAAATGGAGAGAAGGCAATAGTGATTCAAATAAACATGTTACTCAAGATCATAAATCATTTTTGTGTCTTATGTTAGTGATTCGTACCAATTTTTCCACCCTTGGCATACGGGGCCAGAAGGTCAACCACCTTGATTCCTGTGACCAGAATCTCTTGTTCCACACTCATGTCTGTGAACTCTGGGGCCTCAGCATGGATGGGAGCAGTCCTGAAAAACAGAAATGAGCATGCAGCAAATGCAACTTGGAATGCATTTGAACATGGTTAACTTAAAAGCCCACTCAAATTAAACAAAACAGGCTACAGCACTGCAAAAAACTTACGTTTTTGTTGTAATTGGTCCTCGCTCATCAATGGGCTCACCAATGACATTCATGATTCTGCCCAGCGTCTCAGGGCCCACAGGGATCCTGATTGGGGCACCAGTGTCCAAGACTTTCTGGCCACGCACCAGCCCCTCAGTACCATCCATAGCAATGGTACGTACAGTGTTCTCCCCTGGGGAACACCACATTTGTCATGCCTAGGCTTACTTGAGGAAGCTACACGCATTCAGAGAATCTGACAGGGAGCAAGTCACTGTCCTGTCACTTTGTATTCAAAGCGTTTGCTCAATGAATGCAATGCTAAAACATGTACTTACCAAGGTGCTGAGCCACCTCCAGGACTAGCCTGGTGTCGCGATCGGCCACCTCCAAGGCATTCAGAATTGGGGGTAGACCCTCGTCGAACTGGACATCCACCACGGCCCCGATGACCGCCACGATCTTGCCGGTTGCGACGGCAGCAGCTGCGGCTGGAGCAACATAATCCCTGCCTGCAACATGGAGGACACAAGGCCGGTCAATAAACTACAATACAGTTCCTTACAAAAACAGTGAAAAACAAAAAAAAAATCATCCAAACACTAGTCTTCTGATTATTACACTGGACAAACTCTGCTACTATTGAAAAAGTCTACGAAAAGTCACATTGGTCTGTGACCTCGAGTCAAAACATTAGCCATCCGTACTAGCCTTCTAATACACAGCAAAAGTAACTTGTTACTGTTAGCCTAGCATCCATCAGACTACAATTATATACTCTCGCGCTACTTTAAATACCACATTCATTCCAAATCATATCTACAGCAATAGGAAAATCAGTTTACACATTGTTTAGTCACTGCCAGGTTCAAGAACACTCAATAGCTTTCCAGTTAGCTTAGCTAACTTGCTAGCATTCAAGTGGCCTCCCCATGACACATAAAGGTCATTCCGGTTTTACGGACAACCAAAACGTCCTGCCGTTGGCATGTCAAGTTTGCTTTAAATGCACATACATCTCCACCAAGATGACATGCACGTTCTGGAGAAATAGAAGCGTATTAATTAAAGATTGTTCTTTAAATGCGTAAGGCCTGCATTAGCACGGCCCGCATGCTGCCATTTGGCCGGCTTCGCCACTCACTTCACCAAAACTGCACAAAAACATAGGCTTCCGGGGGGGAAGCATCAATTAGTGTATATCTTACGAGAAAAGAGGGCTGCTGGAGCTCCAGTAAAGGCCTTCAAGGGGGTAACCCCGGGCTTGAGAGCGTGCAGCGCCCCGGTGCAGCAGCGTCCCACAGCTCCCAACATGGTTAAAATGGCTGAAGGTGGATCGGGACAGTAGCGCTCCGGTGTTTATATACAGACCGCCTCGGAACAGTACTGCGCATGCGCACAAGGTCAGCAGCGTCTCGAACACGCATGTGCCGTCCACCCGAGCAGCGGAAATAAGTTCAGTTCAGTTCAACCGACTCTTTGGAAACACCCCCTAATTTTAATTTTAGAAACCCAATATGGACAAAAGTATTGGGATACACGTTTTTCAGGGTTAGTACTAGGAGCCTTACTTCCAGTGAAGGAAGTTTAATCTTGATACTTCAGCATACCAAGACATTTTAAACAATACTTTGGGGAATAACCTTTTCTATTCTAGCATGACGGTGTCCCAGTGCACAAATCAAAACGTGCTGGATATCTGCTATTTTTCCATAATAAGCTACATTAGATTATACCACACCATAGATAACAGCATTTTACATACTATATATTATTCTATATTATGTTATTTATTATAATATAAATAGATCGTATACATTAGATTATTACAATACAAGCAAATAGAGGATATTCTCACTATACTACAGTCTGAAAGATATGTAATAGTTTTTAAAGCTGTAAACTATATTCTTTTATTAGAAATTAGCATGTTGAAAAAAAGTTAGTGATTTTCTTAGAGTTGTGAATCGGTCAGGCAGTGAAAAGATTCGATTCATAAGAATGAGTCATTTGGGAGTCGGACATGGCCATTTATGCGTATGTCACTCTTTTAGAGGGCAGTCAGTAGACCAGTAGACTGCATGCAGTATCTTGGTTTCTGCTTTAATATCGACACTTTTGCATTAAGATGGTCAGAATCCTATGACGGGTTCAGGCTACATGTACTCTCGGCTCTGTTCAGAGCCATCCACATGGAATCAATGAAATACAACATCTATTGCTGAGGGGAAATAATATTAACCAACAAATAAAGTACGTTTGATACGACTGTACATAATAAAGTCCCGTGTCTTTATAATGCTATAATCCTCTCAAAACTAAACTACATTTAACTTGCAGCATATTGATCCCTAGATGGCGCTGTTTTCACTCGAGACAGAGTCAGTTAACATTCATTATACGTAAAAAAAAAAAAAAAAATCCAAGATATTTACTGACTACTGTAATGAAACTGAAATAAGGCTGAGACCAGAGACCCCCAGGCCTCCTAATTTTCTCCATTTATACAAAATAAGGCAACGATCTGACCTGCTGGTGAGTGAGGAGACAGGCAGGCTCAGTAATTTCACTGCTATAGGGCCTGTAGAGACTTGGGGTCAAAAAGGACATCCACAAAAGTCTGACTTTAATGAGCAGAAGTTTATTCTTATATATTTTTTTATTCAAGCATGAGGTATACAAGAAGAAAACAGCTTCCATAAAAACTGATAAAACTTTCACCAATCAGACTCTTTTTAGTATCCAACAATTAAACAACAACAACAGTAACGATACTACTATTACTTACCTAACGCTTATGTGTTTGTGTGTCTGCCCTGTGATGGACCGGTGACATGTTTAGGGTGTTTTTCTGTCTTTTGCCCTCTGCTGCTGGGACTTACACCCCCTGCGACTCTGGCTTAGCATAAATAGTTAATGGATGGATGAATGGATGATGTGTTTGTTTATGGTAACAATGCCTTTAAATATTCCATACTATCTGCACCACCTCTGATATTTTCTGCCCTCAGTACAGGACACCTTCCACAAGAAATGCATCAGAAAAGCCTATTGCATTGTCCACCCCTTGCAGTGTCCAAATGGGCTCCGTTTTGCCCTTCTTCAGAGTAGCTGAAATATCATTCCTCTGATGGAAAACTTTCTTGTATCAGTAAACAGTCATTATTGTTCAGCAACATCAGATACACATTAGCCATTGCATGTTTCAGATCTTTTGTTTTGCACTCAGAGCATGCTTGTGTGGGTTGTGCGATGCACAAAGAAACTGTCCTAATAACGAACTCACAGGGAATAACCTGCAATTTGTGACAGAATGCTCTGGCATTCTCCTGTACGATCTGTAGATGCAATCCAGTATAATAGTATAATGACAAGCAGATCTGATCCAATGGTGGTCCAACTACTAAAATATTATTTCAGTAGTTTCAGTAAAAAAAAGAGCTCAATTTCTCTGTTGCATGTGTTATTTATTTATTTTATATACACGTTCCTACAATAAAAAAATAAGTATGAACAAGCAAACAAATTAATCTGATTTAACAAACATAAGAAAAAGTCAAATGGTATTTGGCATGAAACCCCCCAAATATGTAAGAGCATCCAGAACTGTTAGATACACTTCTTGTTAACGCTCATCAGTGTGCTCATTTCTTGCACTTTTATGACCCTGTAAATGAATGTTTTGCAGCACTGGGCCCTAATGATGGTTTAATGGGCTGGAATGGCTACCTGGGCCTGTATAATGAAATCCAGCCTCTCTGTCCTTTGGATAACACAGTAGCATAAATACACTCAGCAGTACACAACTAAATACACTAGTTGACAGTCAGCAATGGCATTCTCTCATTGTAGAAACCTTTATTTGCACCATACTTTTGCATTACATCTTTTCAGTTGAAGCAAAAGCTGAACATCTACTTGACATTCCTGGTTTTGTTTTACCTTCCTAACCAGCCTTGTGTGTTTTACAGCCTATTCCTAGACATTTACAGTCCTCCACAGCTGAGTTGTGGCTGCAGTGATGGAGCAGCATGCACAGGTGGTGCAGCTGCGGCTCTCCTGTGCAAACACGATGACAGAATTAACAGCGTTTGCCGCCACATTAGAATGTTTGTCCTGGATGCAGAGGCACCTGCACAATAAGATAAGATTATGGCATTTTTCGTAACAAGGGTGGCAGATCAGTAAATCATGTATTTTACAACACAGCATGCTCAGCGGTTTTAGATTACAAGCTACAGTTTATGTAATATTGTAAAGAGACAACCTCCCCCACCCCCTGACTAATGATTTAATCTCTAATTGACTTATAATCCTCGCCAACATTAAATTCACAGATGAAAGCAAATTTGCAGACAGGCCTCATTTTTCATGAAGAACAGACGAACCAAGGACTGTCCAACATGAAGAAAACACGATCAGCATCAGCAAGTAAGAACAGTTTCCAACAAAACATCACAACAAAAAAACACAGACCACTTATTTTCTGCTTTCTGATAGTTAGGCACAAATGGTACCATGTTGTTGTTAAGGTATGGAATTAAACACCGATGAATAAATCCAGTCGGACAACGTCTACAGCAATCACAATTTACCTCCTCAAAATTAAACCCAAAACATCAATTCCATACTTTGTATATAATGTAATTACAATTTATATCATAAAAGCTTATTCATCTTAATAACTAAAGACAATGTTACATTTCCAATAGCTGTATTAATGCACAGAGGATAATGATACCATACCCACAGCTCCTCATTTATTAAAAGAAACATAATAATGAACAAAAATTGCTTACATGTAACACAAGGGATTAAAACTAAGTATTATTGTGGGAGTAGCTCTCTAATGCTTTTTTACACCTCTTTTTGTCTTGGTAGGCAAAAGCATTTTTTAGTTGATCAGCAGTGACTACAAGTTTCCTGTAAATGTTGATCACACACTGAATTAAACACCTTTTCTCTTTCAGCTCATCCAACTAAGTGACACCAAAGGACGTTCTTGTGGAACACCTTCAGGTCCGACACAACATTGTTTTATTATTATTAAGGTCTGGACTTTTCGTCCAAAAAGGCAAAATTCTTTTTGTCTGATTTGCTGGTGTGTTTAGTGTCATTTTTTTCAGTTGACTCTTTCCTGTAGGATCTGCTGATGCAATCCAATATTCATATCTCCTATAATAATAACAAGCTAATCTGGTCCAGGTGGTGGCCAAACAGCTCCAACATGTGATATGTTCAATGTTTGCCTGATGGTGAAGTCCACAGAGGGGTTAGAACGAAACAGCACAGCACATCATCCAAGACGCAGAGGATCTTCTCTGATCCCAGTCACCCCAGTCACAGATTCTTCATGTTGGACAGGAGCAACCAGACCCACACCAACAGGTTTAATGACAGTTTCTACACTCAAGCTATTAGGCTACTGAACTACTGAATACTGAACACTTTGCACATCCTCCCTGGAACTCTGTTCCTTCTACCCTCATTTTAAAACTACATTTACTTTAAACCTATCTTCTATACATATGCAGCTATGTATATGTACATGTACACACTACACTTATTGGCACTACATTTTATAAGTGTGCACCTTTTGTACTATTTATACTATGCCCTTTTTTACTACTTACTACTTTTACAATTTTACTACTTTTTAATTTTATTCTACTGAGTTATTAAATGTTATTATCATGTGGGAACTTTGAGGGGGCTCCAAGTCCAAGAATCCTAATACTGGTAATGACTGTGATCTGTATGATAAACTTGAAACTTGAACACTGACATTAGCCCGCACAGTGATTTGAGTGATTTGTTCTGGGCTGCTGCTCCTACACTTGATGTAACCTCTTGATCCCAATTACACAAACCTGATCATTCTAGATGTTCACCTACTTTTGCCCCGAAGGATCTCATCTATTTATGTGACAGTCTGATAACATTTCAGGTCAGTTTTTTGAAGCAATTCTGATTCTAACGGGTTTGCAAAACTTTTTAGCGTGACTATGTCAGATTGGCCGTATGATTTTGTAGGTTTACAGTTACTGACCGCAGCTCATCGGTTACTGCACCGGAATTCTTCAAGCCCCATACCCTGCACATCTTCCCAGAAAGGAACCCCATAGGAACA
Source organism: Brachypetersius altus (assembly GCA_037974465.1). NCBI lineage: Eukaryota > Metazoa > Chordata > Actinopteri > Characiformes > Alestidae > Brachypetersius > Brachypetersius altus. The sequence continues at coordinate 14,037,573 of JBBPDB010000039.1, forward strand.
CAATTGAGCAGATATTATCTGAATTCTAATTCTAAGCCCAGTGATAATGTTAGTGTGTGTATATATGAATATTAGACACAGAAGTCATTTGGTTGAGAGTGGAGCACAATCAAAAAACATCCAACAAACAGTGGGCCATAAATAGGCCACTGACAAAAGGCTAGAAGATGAGTACAAATTACAGTGTACTGTGTAAAAGAAAAGTTTAGGTACGAAAAGTTTAGGTACCTGGCACTTCAGTCCTGGTTATGGAGCTGTTTCATCATGTGAGGGACTCAGTGGACTAGTATCATCTCCTATTGAAGATAAATGACAGGACAAACTATCATGATGACTATCATTTGATAAGTTGGTGGTCTCTGAAGGGTGGAGCATAACTGCAGGTGAGTGGGTCGGGCTGGAGTGGCGAGAGGAGCATGGAGAATTGGTTGGGCTCAGCTGAATGGCGGTGGTGTCCTGCAGTGTGTGTTCACTGGCCTCCATCTCAAACGTGGTCCCTCCCACTCTCATTAGCCCCCAGTGGTTCTGGCCAGCAGCCTTGTGGGATAGGTGGGCTGTGGGCTGGCGACTGCACACACAGCATGCCCCGAAAAACGACAGTGCCAGCAGCAGGAGGAGAGGCCCGATGATGAGGGGCGGATTGCTCAAGGACAGCATCTTGCTAAAGCTGAAAGCCCCCACAAGAGTGATGTTGATGCCTGCCAGCATTATGCAAAGTCCACAAGCGCAGCACAGGGCTGGGGATGGGAGGCCCTGCACACGCAGGAATTTCCTCTGTCCAGATGTCTTTCCTGGCGCCACATGTGGGTTTTTATCGGAGCAGATCATGATCTCAGTTGGGACTTCTTTATCTTCTAAGTGAACACTTTACAGCTAGGCAAAGAGAGAGGCAGAAAGATAAAGAAGCATGAAGGAGAACTACAAAAAAGACCTTTACTAGTTTGTGATTCCAAAAAGAAACCACTTCAGACCTGAAGCTGCAACTGCACTGCTGCGAGCTACCTGCAGTATGCATATTTTTCTCTCCATTTTAGTCTTTGCCAGTTCCCACCCACTAGCTAGGCCTCTCGATTACATGATGTTACAAACCTTGGGAGTGTAAAGGTCAGCATGTGGTCATCTGAGACACATGAAGTCAAGCACCATAGTTAATGTAATGACACTGGCCCATTCCAGTGGATTGCTGTGGCATCACCAGGAATTGAACCATGCATTATTATTGTAATTTTTTGGTGCAGTCCAGTGTATACAAACTGTGTCAGGGTTTATTGATACAAGCTTAAGTTTGTAAAATATTGTGAAATTGATTTTCATCATTACTATCTTGCACTAGCAGCAAATGAAAATCAGAGAGAAGAATTAGTGACTGGAGCAGAGCAGTGGAACAACATTTGCTGCTGTTCTAATATCCGTCCGGTTGTTTGTTGTGTCATTTCAGGCAGTAGTTCATGGGAGGGGTAATTCAATTAGAGCAGCCAGGTCTAGATTACTACAATGATGAGAAGCACTGGAAGAGGACAAATTTACCATGCCATATAACTTTATTACTTGCTATGACTGTGGACAGATCCTCTGGACATTTTTTGCCATTTGCTGATGCAATGAGGAATTCAACAGGGAAAAAACAGCAATTCCACTGTTACCGCACAAAGATATTTCACTGAGTACACGTCGATAAACACGTACTGCTCTACTGAATCAGTAAAAAAAAGTAAATAAAAAGCAGGGCCAGTGGCTGTGGAAACTAGGGTTAGCTATTGAAAACACAAGAGCAAATTCAAGCGTAGAACATCTGTTCTTGGGTAGTGAAAATGGACCTACATAAAGGAAAGAAGCATTTAAGACACCTAGATGAAGTAATAATAATAATTACATTGATTACATTCTGCATTTGTTAACTGTGAAAGTAAAAATGTCATGAGGATAACAAACAATATTATCATCACAACCTCCTCTCATCTTCTGTCGTTATTTGGCTGATATTGATAAACAGAAAAATGAAACACATTTACACTTTTGATGATGAACACAGTATAATTCTGCTCCTTATCAATTATAAAGTTAGAACATATTCTAAATGTTTCCTAACAATAGAGACTACAGTTCAAATCTAGAATTAAAACTCAACTACTTTCACTGTACAAAACAATTCATTTACTGTCCATTAAAAAAGCGAAGAGAACAGATTAGCACTCACCAAACTACTAGACTTGATGGTGATCCTTCTAGAAACGAAATCTGCCAAATGTGGTCGTGTAAGTAAATTACGCATCCCGTTGAGTTACACCATGCTACAGTTTCGCGACACGATAGTTTTTTTCCCACTCGTTTTCTGATTGAGCTTGTCCTCCTCGTTCAAGATTGGTTGCTCGTGTCCCAGTTTCGATGCTCTGATTGGCTGGTGCTTAGTTACACAGCGCAGGAGGCGGGGCCTGTTCTAATACAGGTGACGGGGGGGGGCATCTAAAGTTCAATAAAGAGAGCATAATCCCTAAAGACTGACTTCATAATGACAGAACGGGGGCTGCAATCTCAGTCACAGAGTCTGTGCGTCACTTTATTTTTACGTAAACTTATTGTAGGGGGATGATGGTAGAGAGTAATGGTTTTGTGTTGGGGGGGGGCGTTTCACGGAGGCTGTTATATTCGAGTAGCAACTATATCCATGATATGATCAGAAAAACAGTGTGTATCATGATGAAAAATGATTATAATAACGCTAAAATGTCATATAATGCCCACACCTTGCCACAACATTAAAGAAAAAACACCACCATACGTGATGCAAGCATACTCATTACAGTGATGCCAATAACTTAAAATTAAGTTAGAATTATTATAATTATTTCGGTTGTCTTAGACTTCAATTAGAGGTTAGATCTGCATTTTTTCACTGAGACAAAGATAATAAACCACAAAGACATCTTTCATGGCCATCCTACCCTTCTTTACCAAAGGTACCATTAGTTGGAGCTGACAATAGACTCTAATATACTTAAAAGTGGTCCACTCACAAGGGGCTATCAAGGAAGGCCTGCTTAGTTGCTATGGGGATCATGTATCTATGGCAACTATGAAAGCATTACCCATTAGTGAAAAACGTGTGGATATAATGGGGCTGAATGAACGGTCTGTGTCCAAATTAGTGCCAAGACACAAAATGGTGACCTTAAGTTAGCATTAAATACACTACCATTAAAGCTAGATTAAAAGATCAAGTAGCCTACTTTTTTTTCCCGACACATAAGTGGTGTAGATACTGAGCTGCTTCAATATAAGCTCCGTGAAAGTGAGCTTAAAGGAATACACTTTACCATTTCAGAACAAAAATTTGGTTTATTTATTGAGATGGTGATTTTACCAACCTTTTTGTATCAATTATAAATTTGAAACACTCATCTTCTACATTTAAAACAAAATTTAAACATATAAACCCCTCCGTTTAGATTGTGGCACATCAACTGTGATCACAAGGGAATCAACATAACAGTGGCCTCTAGTGACAAATCTGGAAAAAGACACAACCATTCACCACCTCGTGCTTTCAGTTCACCTATATTTCACTACACATACCAGACAAACTGCAAAAAACACATATTGGTATAATTAAATCATTGTAAACTAAATACTGCTCACGCCTGAGTGATATTTTAACTAACAGGTGTTAGGCATACAATGTGCATTTATATGAATGAGACATTGATTCTATTACTTTTGACGACTAAAGAGGAAGTTAGTGCTGCCACAGCAGAGCCACTTCTGGCAGTTGTAGAGTAAAATCTGAATAATTTAACTCCCCAATTTTCTCAGGAGCCACCGACTCTTTTTAAAAAGAAATTCTCTATTAAGGAACATTAAAAAAATAGAAATAAAAACAAATACTCTGAACAGTGAAAAAATAGATATGCAGAACACAATACATAGAAGACAAAAAAAGTTGGACAACACAGCTGTTCATCACATACTGATCAGCAGTCCAGCAGCACTGTATAAAAATCGGAACAGAGAGCCCTACCTGTAGTACAAATGTGCAAATATAATGTGCAAAGTGATTTCGAGGTAAAGAGAAAAGATTACTTTTTCTTTTCTGATGGTAATACTGATACCTTATGCATTTTTTTGTCTTCAAAAACTACCACACTTTAAAATGAGCAATTATTTAGGCTGTTACACTCTACTTAAAACACAAACGAAAACATGAAATTACATAAAGTGAGTTTGGGTTATTTCAGGTTAGATTTATCAGACATTTGCGTCCATGTTCTTGTCCCCAATACCTTATCAAGCACTTTCTGCTCATGTTGGTTACTGATATCCATCGATATGGAAATGATATCTAGTAAAGAGAAAATAAACAGAGACACGAAGACCAAGTAACCGTTTCATCTTTTGTATACTAATGTAAAAGGCAATATGATCTCATGCAAATGTAAGCATAACACTGTCCCAAATGTTAGCACTGTTTGCACAGGTGACTCAGCTATAGTCCTAATCTGAAACATAGCTTGAACCATCAAAAAAAAAAACAAACAAACACACAAATATGCAATAAAAGAGCAGTGTTCCAGATAAAATATTCTTAAAACCTTAAATATCCATTAAAATGAGAAATAAAAAACACCATACCAAAGTAAACCAAGAACAAGTACCATTACCAAAATATAAGACATCTAAAATATCAGTATTTCCACTCCACTTTCCCTCCAAGCACCTCTGTAGGTATTTTTCAGCCTCAAATATTAGTTAATAAATACTTAAATATATGTAAATCTTACAGTTTCACATACATTTTACTGATCATGTGGTACATCATAATGAATTATGAAGCTAACCTGAGGACACATCTTCACGTTAAAGTTGAAGTATGTCATTAGGGTTCATGTAAGCACCACTGCTGATTGCTCACAGCTGGTGCTGGGCATAGTGTGTGTGTGTGTGTGTGTATGCATGTAGTCATCAAGTTACTCAAGCTTATATTCAAGTACTCAGTGGTGTTAGCTTTGAGTGTGCACTTGAGCTGAGAACAGATGTTAAGAATAACATGTTTACATATTGCATCTTACTCTGGCACCTGAGTGGCCAGGTACTGGCTAGTGCTGCGGTGGGCAAGGGACTGTGCTCTGCGTCGGGCCAGACTGGAGTTAGATGGGGGCGAAAGTCTCATGGAGCACATAATGGCCCCACTGTCATCCTGCTCTTCATCCTGCTGGGACAGCTGTCTGTTAAAAGCCATGGCCTCCATTGCAAACTGAGTCAGATCCTTAGTGCTGCACTTCCTAGTAGTCACAGAAATCAGTCAAATACTTTAGTTAGACATACATTCAGACTGAGTAGTGTAACAGGACACAACTCATGCTTTCCTGATAAAATTAAAGCATCACTATTAGAAAAACGTAAGTTAAATACAACAACAAACCTTTGTAAGACATGTGGAGTTGGAAGACCTATTTCAGGAGCATTCTGCAAGGCACAAAACATTAAAAAAAAAATTTCCTGCTGCTTTTACATAATATGGTGCAACACAGCACTACACTAAACGGTTTTGTATGTAAACTTGCATGTTAATTTGCTGAACATTATTTTGATTATTTTATTAACAGCATTTGTCTTACGTGCTTAAATCGGAGGCCAAAGACACAAGCAGAATTAATTTAATACTTTCAGTAACTCAAATCACATCGATTTTCATCAGGTGAACACAAGTTTCACATGAACCTGAATAACTGGCTGCATGTTCCAACCAATGACTGTGCTGGTACAACCACATTTGAAAACTCTTTATCAAAGGATTTTTGCTCAATATATCACATACCTGCATTACACTGAATACAATTAGACAGGAGTAATTAAGCTCTTTTTATAATAAAACATCCAGTCGCTTATTTTGTTTTTACACACCAACAATATGCACAACACCATGTATGAACACAACAATGACATATCATCTCCCTCTAGTTGATGGCATTAAATTTGTGTCATTAAAACTTCTTGTTATCTCATTATTAAATGAGTTAAATTTGACTATTCTACAATTAATTTTCTTTTAGATTTCTGGTGACCCTATACGTTACACACCACTATTCTGGAAATTCTCTTTCTGGATTTCTTTTATCTTGTCTTTAATACACTGAAGTACAGGGAGAAGGTGATGGAGCAGCATCCTCACCCCCTGCACCCAAGGGTGCTGCAGGACCTGTGCTGCACTGAGCCTCAGCATGGCATCTCGCATCAGCAGACGAGAGATCAAGTCTTTGGCACTGTCTGTGATATGATCCCAGTCCCGGTCACCAAACTCATACTTTCCCTCCTGGATACGCTCAAACAGGTTGTTCTGCACACAGATCAAATGACTGATTTAATCCCACTAGGAGGAGCAGTTAACCTAACTAAAGGATGGTTTAAAACATAAGCTGTTGAAATGAAAGCCTAATCAAGCAGTTGGCACTACATAATTGCAGTTGATGTGAATTATTAACATACACAAATACGTGTAGCATCTTACCTGACAGGCACGGCAGGTTTCCCCTCGATCCCAGCCACAGTTAGTACCACAGTGACCAGTAAAAGGCGGACTTCCGCTAAGCAGGATGTAGAGGATGACCCCCAGGCTCCAGAGATCACATCGTTTATCATAGAACGAAGCCTCATCTGTGAAAACCTCCACCACCTCTGGAGCCATGTACTCAGCTGAACCACACTAAGGACGATGATCAGTGTTAGCATTAAAAACCTCTCATGGACTCATGGTCACTTTCACAATATAATTCTGTATATATTACGCATAATACATTTAATTTAATGCTGATATGAAAAGAAATCCTCAGTTTATGTAAAAGGAAACAGCCATTGAAAATGGATGGTTCTCCATCCTTAAGCTGGTAACAGGATACAATTTGCAAAGATTGTCTCAAATGAGATTGGTAACTACTAATGCTATTTAATCATTACGAACTTCAAAGGCAACTGTATTTATCCACTTTCCAAAGTTTAGATACCAAAGTTTAGATACTGTAACTTTTGTATAGATTTTCAAATCAACAGTTAAAACCTTTCTGCCAGATTTCTGCCTTGATCTTTTTGGTTACATTTACATTTACATTTACGGCATTTATCAGACGCTTTTATCCAAAGCGACTTCCAATTCCTAATTACAGGGGA
>JBBPDB010000039.1:14054596-14111594 GCA_037974465.1 Brachypetersius altus
AAATATTCATTTATCGGCCATTATAAATGCCGATACCGATAGTTTGGAAAATGCCTAATATCGGCCGATAATATCGGTCGGGCTCTAATTCCTATGAATTAACTAACGCTACAGTACTGTGCAAAAGTACTGAGTCACCACTGATTTCATGCTATTTTTCATCCAAAGAGCCAGACTTTCTTGTATTTTTAATGTAGTCTTGGGGACTACAGTTTTCTAGGCTTGGGATAGACTTTCAAAAACATTTTCACTCAATTGAGTTTCAGAGGAATGTTTACTTGTTAAACCACACAGTGATCTTCATATGAATCATTCGGTAATAACAAAGCCATCTAACTTAAGACCTGAATCAGTGAAGAAACAAGTGCAGATGATTCCAGATGATCGGGCGGTGGTCAGTATACTGGTGGTGCTGAATGCTGAGTGCTTGGAAAATATTTGTTCTATCATATTTGTTCTCAGTTCTTTAATTTAATATTCTCAATATGCCAAAGATGAGACCATTTGGTCGGCAAAAATAGTACTTTTGCACCAGCAAGGTGATTCAAAGCAAACTATAAAGAAATGAGTGATGGCTCAAGACAGTATTGTATGTTCTGGACAAATACAGACAGATCTGTGTAATAACAGGGTTTGAGGTCTGTGAAGTTCCCCAAGCTTTGAACTAGCCAAGTAGGTGAAAAGAGGCCAGCTGCTAAATGATATTTGCAGGAAAGCTAAACAGTGACCTACATTTTCTTGGCCTTCCATTTCCATCTGTTGCTTCCAACAGAGTCAGGTATCTTAGCAGAGCCATTATACTACATGTTATAGTTATATATAGATGGCTATAACTATATAAAGTTCTAACTTTAAACCTTATCAGAGAGACAGGATGTATGAGAGCGCTTAGTCATGACATAATTCAGAGTACTTGAGAGTAGATATCATTTAGCAGAAGTAGGCTAACATATTTTACCCTGTGATAACGTTCCAACACATTAACAAATTAAAGGAGGGAAAACAGGGCTTCAACAGTGTTGAATATTTTTGAGTTGTAATGTGTTGCCATTGGTACCATTAATATTGATATAGTCTCCTGGGATGCCTTGTTTAAACATAAAAATATAATCTATTTTGGACTTATGGTACACATACTTTGGGTTACGCAAGGCTGTAAGCATAAAACATTAATTTAACTGTAATTTAAACGCTATTATTGCTTTATCTACTAATCTAAAGAGACAACAATAAAGTCATTTTATCACAGAATGAATTCAATAACCTTGTAACACTAAAAAGAAGAGTATTTATTCCAGTGCAAACAGAGAGCCAATACCTGGTGTGTGCAGTGGAGCTGGCTCTGCCTCACCATCCCTGCAAGCTGTAAAACAGTGTTCGACAACTTAAGCCCACTTTTGATTGACAGTGCGTCACCTGGTCAAACAATGTTTCTGTAACTGTGCATTATGCATACTGCCATAAGAATATTCCCTAATAGGCCTAGTGCAAATTATGTTTTTGTGGCTCTTTACTTTACACAGTGTTACAAAATCTAATCAAAAGATTCAGTAAAGTAGCTGATATTTCCACCGGGATGAATAAAGTTGTCTGATTCTGACTACTCTGTTAGCTGGTAAGGGCAACTGACTTCAACTGCCCATAGGAATGGACGTATATGCTGATATTTAAAATAGTTGACATTTCTCGACTGGACGACTTTAATAAATTAGTGTCAACATACACAATAGTGTTAGCTATTTTATATAGTTATAAATACTACAAATCATTTAAAGTTCTTCACCATTAGCTTAATAAATCCCTCAAAAATATTTCTCAGTTAGCTTCTCTGCTAATGTGCTGATGCTAGCTAATGCTGATACAGGAACCTTGTCTTAAGCAAACATAGAACTACGTGTACTTTACAATGTGGGTAAATTAACAATGTTCTGAAGAGAATATTAAGGCTGTTTGACAGAAGAGGAAACAAACCTGAAGACTCCGCTACGCCTGCCTCTGCCGGCCCCTCGGACTCAGACCGAGAGGGAAAGTGAAGCAGAAACACAACAGTAGCAAAAACCCCGCCCGCTCCACTTATCTGAGCTCCCATTGGCTGTCCTGGAGCTCGCGCGTGTTGACGCTCTAGCTCTTAAACGCACCCCCGTTTAGCTAAATTCAAAAATACTCACTCTGCTAATACTTTAACTGTAAGCATTCCGCTCATGTCGTTTCGCTTCGGTGAGGGAGTTCCTCCGGTGATCAGAAGGTTGTAGGTTTGAATCCCTATCGTACCCACACAGTGCTTCACTTGGTGATTGGGTTAAATGCAGGGAAAGACTTTCACACTGTTCACACTGTGTTGTGTTGTGGTGTGTTCGCATGTGACTAAAAAGGACCACTTTACGTTAATTTACAGAGCACTTTCAAGAAAATAGACCAAGGAGCATAACAAAGAAGTGGGAGGGCCTGCAGCTTTGCATATCTTCATTGTAGCAGAGGTATGATGCACTCATGTATTTTTCCCAGTCCTTTGGCAGTTCAGCTAGTTTGACAGGGAGATATGTTCTTCGGAAGATTGTTTCATTTAGATAGGTCTAAAAGGAAATAAAAGCATGCACACATACAACGATATAAAAACCACATAAAGCATTTTTATGATAGTGAAAATACAAGAAAGGGCCTTTTCACTGCTCCACCCCCCTCTATATCTCCTCCAGCTCACTGGTCTGTTGTTGTTTCACAAGGCAGACCAAAACTAATGTATTTCATACTTGTCTTGGAACCTCAGGCATTTAACATGTCCCTGCCTGCAGTTCTAGAAAATTCCATGCAAAGAGCTAGTCCTACTCAAACCACAGGGCCTACGTCATAACACGTTGCATCTTGTTCAGAAATGTGAATATGGTGCAATTGTGTGTATGTATATATATAATCAGTCTTCCACCTGTAGTGTGACACTTTGTAATAAAAGCCATATTCTAGGTACAGTTTGATCACCCATGAAAACTAGAATGGCTTTTTAGTTCATTTTTGCCATGATGTATAAGTCCCCAACATTAATGAAAGAAGGATTTTGGCACAGATAGCATTAATAGACCCAAAAGACCTTGGTTAGTTTTAAAGTATCAAGTATGTCACAGTTATCTGTCTCCATGGCTCATTTGAGTATAGGATGAGATCCCAATAAGTCAAATATAGACATTGTTCTTCAATACTCTAGGTACTTGGTCCATTGATCTGTCAGAGAGCAGATCATTTTTTTTCAGTTGCAGATCTTCTCCGTCATGGGTCTCTGCAGGAAAAGCAAACACATGGTTTTTTGGTTTAACTTACAAATAACTCTATATACTGCTAGTTTGCCAGTGCTTTTTTTTTCTTCAAAAACGTATTAACATTTTGTTCGTGAAAATTGGCAGGATATACACTGCTGTGTCAATAACAGAAATCCAAATGCTTTCAAATGTCATAAACCACCAGCAGGACTGTAGTTCCCACCCACAGGCTGCTTTGTAAATGAGCTGTTGCTTCCATGTTAAAACATGTTTTTCTCACCAGTGGCTCTAATTCTGACTGATCGATGAGGCTGAATTCAGAGATGAAGTAATAGTAGTGCTTGTAGCAGGTGTTGACATGTGCCTCGGCACCCATGTTGCAGATGCTGTCAAAGTGGTGGATGTACACGTGCACAAACACTCTGAATAGCCGACTTAGAATCTTTTTGCACACCTGCTGGAAGTTTTTTGGAAAAGGAACGCCTGAAATGAAAGAAAAAATAGTGTCAGTCTGGACTTGACTAGATTTAAATGAGGCCATTCAACAGCTGCCACTCTCATGGAATATGTAATGTGTCATCTCACAAAGCGACTTACAATCAGTTCTGTTTCTCTGAGTCTTTTTAGGTAGTGCAGAACTTAATTTTAATATCACACTTAGCACCTTAGAAACGTTTCATTGTCAAATCAGTAAACTGGCCAAAAATCAAATTTGTACATTTTTGTCTTACCCCGAATATAGGACGCAGATTTTTTGTTTGTTTGTGTTTTTGTTTGGTTTGTGCAGAGCCCTCCAATTAGTAGATCAGATCCACCTGATAGATATTTACTTTAATGAAAACCTTGAGGAAATAATGACACCCCTCCCCCCTCGGATAACAGTATATCGCTGCCAGAAACTATCAGAGGCCTGAGCACCAAAAGCAGTAAACAAACAGGCAACCATGAGCTCCAAGGTAAAAATAGCATCAGTGTTAATGTACACTTTTGAAAACATTCTTTTTTGTATGTGAAACCGGTACCCAATATAAAAATGTCTACAGTGCAAATGGAGACGTATATCCTTTAGAAATAATGTAAATATTGACAATTAATGTCACCCAAGTTACAATTACATATAAGCTATCATTAGCTTTTATTTTCTTTGCTATATTAGCCTGGCACCTGAACAAATCCTAGTGAACACTCGACACAAGACTTGCTTAATTTACTGCAGGAGAAAATTGTACAAATTTTTAGTCTAGTAATTAAACAAATCATGTCTCAATAGCATTCAAATATCATGCATTAACTTTCCTGACAGCCCTGAAATGTCTCAAAGAAAGTGTTCTACGGATCTTTGCATTATTGCCTCGGCCACTGATTACCGATTTAAACAGCTTATTGGCACTTTGGATGCACTCAGTTTCCATGGTAATATGAAATTTAATTAATGTAAAGAATGGCCTCTTGGTGAAGGTCTAACTGCAGATCTCTCTCTCTCACACACAGACACACATGCACACACACACACACACACACACACACACCTACGCGTGTAGGGAAGATGTCCTCATTGTTGATGAGCATTTCAATCCAGTCCATCAACAGGTTCATGTACTTGAGGGCAGGGAGTTTGGTGGGCTTCTTGTAATGGTCCCCGTCCTGCCATCTGTACTCATAGCGAGGACCTCCGGACATGACAGGGCAGGTCCTTTCTGTGCAGAATTCGCTGACCGTTCCATAGATCAGGTTGATCCGGTTGAAGAAGTCCACGACGTGCACAGCGATCCAGTCATTAATGTTTTCTCCTTCGGGCAACTGCACCACCTTCCTCAGGTCCAGGCCAGACTTCAGCGACGCCTGCGCTCTCTTATACAGCTCAAAACGCTGGGTTCCTGGCTCAAAACGCTTTCGAGGCCTGAACGTCTTGTCTTTGCTAAAGACTTGCCCCAGACATAGAGCCATATCCCTACAGACTGTACTAATGAAGGAATCTGGATGGAATAGTTTGGATGGATGGATGAGACGACGTTTAGACCTCCTATTCCATCAACAGACCAAGGGTCTAGAATGCAGATGGAACAAAGAGGATGTGTTGAAATTTCCAAAATTTCTTTCACTCAGTTTGATCTTTGGTATTTAAAGAGAACAAATGCATTTTTCTAATACTTTCTATTCCAAACCGAGGTCCACAAAAACCATCATTTCATTTTTACATGACCATTGTAAAACAGCTTACATCCATTACACTTTAGCATGCTGTTTTTACTTCTGCGCCTTTAAGCCTGGATTATGTAGATAAATTCTGTTCTGAAGAAATGACCGACATTAAACTATGATCCAGGGAATCTGTATCTTATCTGGGGAATAAATACTCCTGGGTCTTTAAATCTAAATAACACTGGCATTTCCTCTGTGGGTCACAAATTAGAATATGGGACGATGTCATATGTCCTTCACGTGAAGTGAAGATGTTCTGTCCGTCTGCTGTGTCTGCAGATTACTCAAAGCACAATTATACAAAACACACATATTAAAAACAATGGGCTGTTGCTAAATGTGTTACGAGAAACATATTTTTGCAAAACTTTTTTTTTGCATAATGTAATTGTTATTCATTCTTTCAAATATGTGGTGAGTACTCATAGAGTATTGGTGGTACTGATGCTGCCTGGATACTAGAAAACCTTAGGGAAAGCAAAAGACTTCTTTACTGTGTTGTTCCAGTGCTCAAAACCTGTGGTAAGATATTCTTGTGGTAAAAACATGTGGTACGACATGGTTGTAGTCTTGAAAGCAAGTTATTCACTCATATATTTCATTTGAAATTGAATTCAGTATAAAGATAGCAACCGCCTTTGCATTTCATTTTAAGTAAGGTTTGAACCGAAGGTTTTCAGGTTTTTAAGGGTACATTTGCATTATTGTCTGTGGGACTTGACAGTAGGGAACATGTGGCAAATGGAGATTACCAGTCTGTAATGCATTTCACTTAGAGATAATATCATCATAATACTGATATGCATGTTGACACACACAGTGTTTAACATTACCCTGTAATCACCATTTTTCACTACTTCCTTCGTTTCTGTGCAGTCTGGCCGGATGATATGAGATAACTTTACTATAGTTCTTTACTATAGTGCTAAAATTTACAGCCTGTATTTTATCTCCATTTACTTTTGTTGTATTTTTAGCCTTCTCATTTTATACAGTATAAATATCTAACCTGAGCATATTGTGCTGCTGACCTGGAATTAGGAGGAGCACATTCCAAACTGACCACTGCCTTCGGCTGCGAAATTATACCGTATACAAACATCTGTGGGGAAGCCTTTCAAAATGGCTGGAACTGGGACTCTTTTGTTTTCTGTGCCTGCATCATGTCTGTCTTTTACTCTTTTTCTTTTCGATTCGTCTTTGAGCAAAGAAGACTGGGGGGAAAAAACAGAAAATGGGGCCAGAAAGGGTTCTGGGCCATGGAAGAATCACTTTTGGTTTCCCTAAGAGACTTTCAATGGACAAACTCAAACCAAAAGTAATTACATGGCAGTGAACCCTTTGCAGCACTTTTACGTTTAAAAACTAAACAATGTCATTGCACATCACCATGAAGGACAACATTCTGTTTTAAAATGTCTCTTAGTTCATTTATATTTAGTTACAAGGCTTAGAAATCGAATAGAAATTAGCAGTAACTGAACGGGTAAAAACACTTTTTGTTATATGGCAAGATTTTTTTTTTACTTTACTTTAATAATTATCTAACAAGTGTAAGAGGTGCTCATTCTCAAGTGCTCATATGCCTCACTCCAGCCAGTTTCTTAAGCCTGTGTTTTTTCACACTATCACTTCAGCAGAACTGCTTAGCATTCCAAAAGGACCTCACTATCAAAGAAAGTAAAAGTGATGTTTATTTTGTGGCAAAGAGAGGTAGAGAGAGAGAGAAAAATATTTTCTATGGTACCTGGCTGGAGTCCCGGTTTGAATGCTCGGAATGCTGTGGGGATCTGTGGGAACGCTCAAGAGAATTCCTCTGCCTCCACTTATCTCCCAGAGGACATGGATCACACTGGATTTCTCCTCTGAAGAAAGTCTAACTCCTTTTTCAGTCATCAGCAAATCTGGTCACTGAAAACGTGGCTGAGAAATACCAAGAGAACCTGAAAAACTGAAAGAAAAGTTGTTTGGCTCCTCTTCCTGGGATGATGTCACATCCTGATTTTGTCTGCTAGGCCCCACTGCCTCTGTCTGACTGTATATGTGTGTGTATGTGTGTCTACTTGAAGGAAAGCTAAAAAAAGGGGATGTGGGAGGGGCAGAGGCCTTTGCGGCACAGCCCTCACTTTGTTCCCACCTCTTTCATCCCTTGCTTCTGCCCACAGCCACCACCCCTTGAAAAACTCTGGAACTTCTGGCAGAAAGTCAGTCTGGCAGCTGCTTCACAGAATAGGATTAGTCAAGGACTGCATAATGTGAACGGTTAAGAATGAACAAAATGATGGATGATTGTTACCATGATAAATTGGTCCACTTTTTGAGTGGGTACATGTATCATAAACATTCAGAGAGCATACCATAGTAACAAGAAATGGTTTGGATGTCAGCTGTTTATGCATTTGAATTTCCTCCAGTTATATGAAATGTTTTTATTTGAGTGGCGCAGATAACTAGTCATCGGGAGACTGGTCTCACTCCGTGATATCCTGCACAATTACACGCCCCCTGTCAAACAAACACACACATAAACACACTTTGTAATGGAAAAAAACTTAGTTGGACGGATGGCTTTTTTTAGCTAGAGTTATCCAGCAAACATTATACATCCTATGAAACACTATTCCGTCAAACACACATATTTTGGTAATGGAAAAATGATTCCTAAGAAGGATGAGACTTGTTTAAGTCTTTAGGTTGAGTGCATAGTTCTAATTGCTTTAAGTGACTTGCAGCAGCATAATACAACAATTAACACACGGTGTCACAAACTAGCACCAGTTCTGCTTATCAAAACGACCCACCAGACAATTCACATTCCAAACTGAAGGCAAAATGTAGAAACGTTCCACTAAGTTTGTTTGTATTTTTCACTGGTCTGCTGACTCAGCTCTCTGGAATTGTGATATTTAAAGGCCAAACAGAACCATCCTGAAGTGTCAACTGTCTTTTCCTGAAAGCCTGAAAACCATTTAATATATCAACGAAATCTGCAAACCCTAAAATCTCATCTGACTCCGCTCTCAAAATGTCTGCAAGTCTGCTTTTAACAGATACCATTTTCATCCAACAGATGGAGACATTTCATCTTGAAACTGAAAACAGACTATAAGGAGGTTTTAGGGGCCTTAAAGCAAGTTCACAGCGTTTTTTCTGCCTCACATCTGTAAGCATTTAGGCTGATGAAAGAGAAAATATAAAAGTAAGAGGAAATTTGAGGTGTTTTAAGCAAAAAGAAAGGCAAAATGATAGAAAAGAAAAGAGAAAAGTTCCCTCTGTTTATACATTCACTGTGTCCTCTGTTGATAATGTTCAGTTCTGTGAGTCTAAAGTGGTTATAGCTCTTGCATTTGTCTTCAAAGAACAGGAAGTGAAACTAACCAAACCCTCAGACTTGTTGCACCAATAACCTTCCTGTAGTGTTGTTTCACCCTCGACCCACTGAGATCAGAAAGAGGATCTTTTAATACAAGATCACTCTGCAGAGCACATGGATGTGACCATGACAGACAGGAAAGCGAGTGGAAATGAAACCTGGTTCTTCTTGAGCACCTTATTCCACTACACCACCAATCCTCTCTGTTAGTGTGCTAATTTTGTGGATTGAGTGATGTGAATCACTCAATGAATCTTCTAATTAATCTATTTATCTGACTTCCTGAGGTGAGGAGCATTAAAATATACAGAAAATGATGGCCTCATCAGCTATGTGACAAGTCTGTAGAATTAGGTAGGAATTTATGCCATGTGGTACTAATAGTGAGTATATTTACATGTTTGTTTATATGTAATTTTGGTAACAGTTTAATGGTGTTAAAGATCTTACATATAGTACAGTTGGTGCAGTGAGTAGTGCTGTCACCTCACAGTAAGTAGGTCCTAGGCTCAATTCCCAGTCAGGGTGGTCAAGGGTCCCTTGAGTGTCGAATTTGCATGTTCTGCCTGGGCCTGGTTTCTGCCCTGTACTCTGAAGTCCTCTCACAATTCAAAGACATGCACTTCAGGCAAATTGGAGATGCGAAACTGCCTCCAGGTGTGAGTTTGTGTGTGTGAGATAAACATGAAAGTATGCACTAATTTTGTACAAATTTGTAATTCCTCCTAGACCAAAGTTTAGCTATGTAGTTCTAATACTATGGTATCTTAAAAGACTGGATTCCTGAACAAGGTCTTCCGAATTCTCCAGCTATCGCTCTGACACACTGTAGAGCATTTCCTATCAGTGCTGCTGATCAGTGCCTGCCATTCAGACCTTAGATTTTCAAAACACTTAAACTCATGTTGGAAGACTGCCTATTTTACTGAACATGATCTATTAATAGAAGCTCAGGCCTATATGAACATCCTGAAAAATAAGGTATACACCATCTACTTTAAAAAAAAAAAAAAAAAAGTCTACATGGTGAAATGAAGTATGCAGGACTATTGCCTCTTTGGATCCTAATGTGTCTTTTTGATTCTACATTTCATTTTTCAAAAATTGATATACATACAATCCTATCAACACATTCAGTTTTACACATGCATAGTATAAAACTGAATGTGTCATTGATATTAATTTGACTAATAAATTGCATTTAATTAGTTTAATGTCTACATTTTACTCGATTTTAAATGTAGAAATCACAGGCATTAAACATTTATTTGCGCATGAATATTTTACAGAATAAGGGTGTGGGTACTTAAACCGCAGTTCTGTCACTTCAGACTGAAAGGGGAGGGGGGGGTCGCCCCTCCTCACTGTGGAGGAGTTTGGAACACATTAGCCTGGAGCAAACATGTAAAACAGATGTTTAAAGATAGATGTATTTTAAAGCTGTATTTCGAACTCCTTTGAAAATTCAGATGTGCTGAATTCTATTCTTCATGTCCTCGGTTGGTTTCTGTGACTGATGTGTTTGCCTCTGCTCGTTTTCTGACCGCCCGCCTTTCCTGTGGCCGGGGGGCTGGGTCAGAGCTTACAAAAGATCAAGGAGGAGAACATTTCCTCCTCACGGAGCCGGGTCGAAGAACTCTGCATCAGGTAAGGGTGTTTACTTCAAAAGCTGATGTATTGATATATGGAACTTATATTTTAACGTCTGCAGCAGAATAACGAGGCTCTGGGTGTTTCACTTTTGCTGTGACGAGGAGTTGTGGGTTGATCTGAGGACAATAAGGGTCTTTTAGGCTTCAGATTTTAATGAGCGATATTTGAGCTACAGGGCTTTCCTAAACTCGGTCCCACTGTAAACAATTCTAGTTTTTTCCCACTTCCATCCGCTAGTGTAGGGTTTATTGTTTGTAGGGGTCACGCATCGCTTCTGGCGGAAATGTGTACTTTTGAATGAATTCCAGAACTTTTGGAAGACCGTCTGTGATTGGCTATTCAGCATCTCCTCTCGTGATTCTGATTGGTGGACTGAGTGGTTCACCCTCGTCCTCGCAGGTGTGCCGCGTGAGCAGCTAGCGCTGTTCAGGTGTGTTCGCCACGCGAGGGCGGAGAACGTGGACGGTTAGCAGGTGAGAGACTGAAGGACAGGTTCCTCTTTCCTTTTTGTCCTTCAGCAGTTTCTGTTTTATCTTTAAAACCATCTTTAAATGCTGTCTGACGTTGTAAGTTTGTGATGGATGATAAATGACCTCACTGTTATCTATCGCACATGACGGCTGCATGTAAATGAAAAGTTATCACTTGGACATTTCTTAAATTGTACTTTCTTAAAGCATGTGAGGTTTTCCTGCTTTGTCTTGTATAATGTCCTTATACATACTGTGTATAATACACAAATACCTTCAAGTATTATGATAAATTTTTACTTCTACTGTTTGTGGTTCAGTTAGCGTTGTTCAGTTCAGGTGATGGAGAATGTAAATGACTACCGTTTTAAATCAGGCTGGTCAGTGAGAGAGACTGTGTGTGTGCTTGCTCTTATGATATGGTTATATAGGCTGGAACTCAGAAATATCAAGGTGACTTTCCCCTATTGCAATGTTTGAAACAGAAACGTAGGACCCAATGAGAAGAACTCACTGGTTGACTTGTGTAGGTGAATACAGCCTTCTGGCTATTATCTGAAATGTGATAACTCTAAGATTCTCTCTGTGTGTATAGATGGTGGTTGAGTTTTTATAACATACTACACAAAAACAGTTTTATTAAGAAAATAAGCATATTGTAAGCATTTGTGTCATGGTGGGATTTGAGTAACTTTCTAGTGTCCCAAATCAAATATTTCAATGAGAGCGTTGGCCTGCAGGTCATTTTTTTTGGGCATCTCTTGCCTAATACTTAGTATGAAGATTAGGATGCATGTTCATGCTGAGAGCCCACACTCATTAAACTTAGGCTGACAGAGCATTCCCTGAGCAAGAGAAACAGGATTCCGCCTCTCTTTGCAGCGTGAAAGACCCTGTAATTATTGTTTCTGTATGAATGACATTGGTCTAGTCTGTCCACGTTCAAAGTAACCGCATTTAGCGTCATTTTAGTGCAGACACGTGCACAGAAACCCTGGGGGACTAGAGTTTTTCATTTTGCCATGTTCTAGTTGGCTGTTTTTTGTTGTGGTCACCAATAATCAGTTTTAGTGAGGCTTAGGCCTGTGCCAGGAATAGAACTGGCTGGGTTGGTGTGAGCCCTACAAGCTTCATCACTCTTGAAGACCCCCTTTGGATTTCACCTAATGTCACAGATGTATGCAGTACTGCACTGGGACAATACAAGGGTTTATGGTTAAATGTGGTTATTTATGAACAAAAACATTGCTAGAAATAGCTAATAATTCTCTTAACCAATTACGTTATTGGTTAAAAACCCATATTGCACAGTGAACAATGCTAGTGCTCTGTGTTGGTAAAAAATGTCCCTGACTTAACTTTTATCACTCTTAAGTGTCTCAAATTTTAAAAATTATATTTAATTCAGTTCATATTCAGATTGATGCTTTTTTTGTTGCCCCCACAATGAATGTGAATAGGCTTGTTGTCGCATTATAACAAATAAGAAAGTCATGTTCTCTTTGCTTTAGGTTCTTTAGCTTTAACATTGTTCAGCAGTCGTGATGCACATCATTTCAAGTTGTAATGATTTTCAATTGTAATGTCAGTTTTTAAAAGTGTATCTGTTATGTTAATGTTTTGATTCCACAGAGTTCTCATTAGTTTGATCTTGGGAAGGTATGGGCACCGCTTGCGAAATCACACAATCTCAGTAAATGCAACCTAAACAGTAAACTAAAAAAAAAATGCTGTAAATGTTGATGGAAATTGAGCAGTGGGCAGGATGCGCTTTATATTTTTATAGGGTTGTTTGCATTGTAGACATCAGTTAGCTTCATTTTCCTGTTTTTATGCTGTTTAGAGGTGCCATCTGAGTGGTGGTATGAGGTTTTTCACTCTGAAATTGTCAAGGTATAAATCCAAATAATTCTTGTCCTGCCTTAGCCTTGTCCATTTAAGGTCTAAAATGATAACATTTGGTTTTCAAGTTAATATTATAAAATGTAACTGTGTTTGTGTACATTTTGCGCTTTCTTCTAATTACAAGAGCTGCCTAAACTTTTGCATACCACTGTGTATCCTATGGATGCGTAGTTTGTCAGTGACTGGTTTCTACAAACGAGGCCAAAGAAAGACCCTCAGTAGAGACTGAGACATGATTGCAGAATGGTTTTAAATGTCGATACACTTTCAAATGCTTATTGTTTGGTTTTACAACACCTATTTAAATCCTCTGCTGCTTTGGAATCTCATGCTTTACAGGCATTCATCCAGACAGTGCAACTAAATAGAGCCACGTGATTACGAAATCCAGCACACAAGGAAAGAAATTAAGAGACCCGAATTTCTTTCATGCTGGAGTAAAGGCGAATGTGCCCGAGCTTGTTACTGCACTAAATAGTCTATTTGGTCACTGAAGAGTCTTTTCAGATTGCCTTTTGGAAACTTTTATTTTGACTTTATATTACATTTTATATTGTGTTTGCATCTCAGTGAGTCTGTGCAATCGTTCCATAAGCTATTTCCTCCAGGATCAATAATGTCTTCGATTCTGAGCTTTGAGTTGAAGAATGTTTAGACAGTTCTGTTGCATCATGTTCTTTAATCGTCATAAGAGGTTTATGTGCTTCTTTCATCAATATGCAGTGTTCGTAGACACAAAATTATGTAATCAGTTACTTTTCCAGTATTTTGACATGCCTCTTAGGGTGTGCATCATGTTGCCTAATATGGTAATGATACTAAAGCCTTTTTTAGGAGAAAAAAGCATATGAACAATGCCCCATCCATTTAGAATTAAGTGTTGTTGAACCCAGCAGCTCAAATAAATAAGCATGCCTCCTGTAATTGAACGATTTGGTTGTAGTAAATTCCACTCATACCAGTAGCTTGAGTATTTCTGTCTCAGTGTCATTCCATGAATAGTAGAATGATGACTAAGATCTGCCTTCAGCTCCTAAATCTCCTCTAAATGTATTGATTTTTTTTTTTAATTTTTTTTGGGTCAGATTAGGTATTTCCCCCATAATTAAAGATTATCCTCCTGTAATACATGCTGTTTGCTTGTCAAGTGATTTGTTCGACTTCCAGCACTGTGACTGAGAGCATCTAGAACAGAAGAGGTTGTTCTAGATGTAAAAAAGTTTTGCATATTACTGTGGCTCAATGTGATAAAGGCCTGTTTGCATATGTTCACCGATTAACCAACCTGTTTAAGATAATGCTTTCGTGTGCTAGGGCTTTTTGAACACATCGTATCAGGAGAGCGAGATGAGTGGAAGGTCTGCAAGAATGGCTTATGTTTGGTTTAGTCTAAGTGACAATGCATAGGCAGCTTAGACTTGTTCAGCCTTGATAGCAGAAAAGTTCCTGTTTGTGCTCATTTTACAATAGTGGTGGTTGCTGTTACAGTCTGTCATGCTTTCTTCTGTCTCTTTACGCAACACAGTCAAAGTGTGTTAGCCACATAGTTTTATCCTGCTGACCTTCAAACTTTTGGAGTTCATTGAGCATCACATAACAATGCTTTGTCTGACTTCAGTGTTTGCAGTGGTGTTTGTAAATGGTTCGTGAAACAGAATGTTTGAGAGCTTGGACCAAGTGCGTAGTAGTTTAGTTTGTGTATACCTCACAGACCTGTAACTTGAAGCCTCAAAAAGTCCTCAGGTTTGTTTAATTGGAATGTTTTTGGAACTGCTTAGATGCTCTATGTGTTGGTCACTCTATTGTTTTGCTGGACAGGACCCTTCTAGACCAAAAGTACTGCTGCAGAAGAGACAACATTTGAATATTTCATTGTAAACAGGATGGACATTATAAATTATGTCTTCTGGAAATGACTCTATACATCAGTTTGAACCTTAACTTGATCATGTCAGTGCTGCCATTAACCAACTTCGCATCACTAAATTACTGAAAGACACTAAAACAGGTTCTAAAGAGAGTTTCTATCGAGCCGTTTATCCTGTTCACATGACTCAAAGGCAGCGGGTAACTTTAAACTAGGGATACGCTCATATGTGGGTCAGTGCCAATATTGTCATATACATATCTGCTGATACTGATACCTATAAACTTTTACACAATACAGAAACTGGATCAACCTGAATTAGCGCTATGTCCTCTCAAAATAATTTTTTCTTTTTAAATGAATTTTAGTTACTACCAACAGTGTTATGCCAGCAGTTCACTTACTCCAGCAGGTAAATATCTGTCATCTGAATGTTGGTTTTAAAGCGCAGTTGAAGGCTCAGATTTAAACAAGCCTGTTGGCCCGGCCTTTACTACAAATTTTGTGTTAACCCAAACTACATGCCATTTCTTGTGTTTGACCTAAGGGGACATTGTCACTGCTTGAACTTCTAAAGGGAATTAAGGGCTAAGGGGCATTTTTGTCAAGCTCACAGCTGCTACACCGAATGACAAGCTCCCCATCAATCCCCATCAATCAATGGAATGTGCCAAGTTGCTTTCTTTATTTAATGTACCCCACCAAAAAAATCAGAAACGTATATAATGTTTTACTTGAGCTGTAGGTGTGTGCACAGACCGAGAGTGAAGATAGCAATGTTTGGACTGCCATGTGGATTTTTTTTTGTCCGCTAAATGCTGACACTTTCAGTTTTATAGGTCATGCCATTGGCTGCAGTGATGTATTTTAAAGAGAATTCTCTTTTGACTGCTGTAAAGGCATTTAACATTCCGGACTGGCAGAGAAATGAGATGCTGCTGCTGTAGAAACGTTTGGTATGAAACGTTCAATTTGATGATGAACACCAATAGAAATGGTTTAACATTACAAATGTCATTTAGTTCAATTGACTTGTATCATTCAAATAAGATATGAGGTTATGTTTCAAAAGAAAATTGAAACAATGATTTATGGTCTCTCTTAGAAATGGCACAATACCACTATGTCCTGTCTGATATCGGAAATTTGGATATCTGTCGATACGATACAAATCCAATACTCGCTGAGTCTGTTTTTTAAACTAAAAACAAAAAATAATGCTTTCAAAAAATGTTCAGATACATTTTGTGTACCTTCACACAATACAAAAATCATAACTGTGATATAATAAGGGAGAAACATTGCACAGAGAACATGGTATAGTAAGATGCCTTAAATAATCTTTGTAAATGTAAATGTTAAATAGGAAAAATCTCACTATGAAACTTCAGTTAGATAGGGCTCGGTGACACCTTTCCAATGACCCTTCGTTTGCCATAATAGCCCCGGGATATCCGGTGTTATACAGTTCACCTCAGACAAAAGTAATGGGACACCCAGGCGAAGTGGAAAGGTCTCATTGAGTCCTATCTAACGGTGAAGTTTCACGGCGATTGATGGTTGCCCCGCCTGGAAAAGCCGCGAGCACGTTCCGTGTTCCAATATATTTGGCAGTCTTGCCTTTTTCTTCTTTGAGTCTGAACTAACTTCAAACTGCTGACATGTTGGCAAGTCTCACACACCACAGAAACTTATCACATGATGCATGTTCTCGCGTTATGCAAATCAAGTTATGCATGCTGTAATTATTTTCCATATTTAACGGATCGGATTACGTTTTTTTATTCCTTCCTCATAAAATGTCGGATCAGCGCATCTCTAGTCTCTATTACGCTTTTTTACAACTCATCCAGATCTGAGCCCTTGGCTAACTGCTATCTGTTGATGCTGTAGTGTTCTAGACTGATAGCTGTTTCTCATTTCTAAAAATGATTTTAAATAAATAAAATTCATTAGTTAAATTAATTTGTCTTATTCATGTGCTGTAAAAAATGAAGATTGTTCACATTTTTTGCATTTTACCGGGAGTAAGGGGTGTGGGAAGCAGAAGAGTAGAAGTTTTCTGACTAGGCCTGCTCTCCCGGCAGCTAGAAGGTGGAGTAGAGAGTGAGAAAAGGGAGCCGCTCTCTCGTTCTCTCCCCTTTCCTCCCTCCCTCCCTCCATCTCAGATTTGACTTGTTCATCCTCTGGGAGTAGAGGGACTGGTCTGACTGGCTTTGGCTGTCTGAGAAACTGAACTGTTTTTATTGTGCAGGTGTTCATCTCAGTGGAAACCAAACACCTGATACCCCCCTCTCTCCCTCCAGGCAGGCCACAGGCTCATCCTTCACCAAGCAACCCTGACCTTAGACCCTGACCAGTACTAAACCGTTATAGTTTTTCCTTGGCTTTCATAAGCTGAAATTAGAATATCTTCTTGTAACAAAATCCTACCACTGCCAGCACCTTAATATGTAACAATAACCCAATTTGTGCTTTGACTAATTGCATTAAATTAAATTTGACATTTAATGTATCCAATACTGTGAATGTATTTCTTTGATTCATTCTGAATTGTTGCTTCACATTAGGATTGTGGTTTTTATTGCAGCAACTTTTAAAGAATGGTGTTCATTATCTAAATTCCAAAGTAATGCCATCACAATTACTATGGGTGATGCGCCTTAGCAGCCGATACCTCACACAGAAATGATAGGATGACATGTCCTGTATAACAGGATTGGTATTTGAACCTTTTGTTGATTTCATTGTTTTCCGGGATGGTTTGAATATCATCCGGTTTTGTTTCTAGTCTACTGGTTCTATGTTATTGTGGTCCGTGTAGCATAGCTTCTTACTGGTTGAGGCCTGAGCAGCATCATGAAGATGTCTGCGTGTGTTTAGAGGTTTGTGTGGGGTTATAGATGCTGGCTTTGTGTTCAAGGGCGTGTTTCTGCGTTCTCCCTGCTCCTCCAGGCGGCTGGTGCAGAACAATAGCCCTCTTCATGCTAACAGTGCAGCTACTGATTTCACGCCCTCAGCTGGTGAATAATACTATTGGCGCAGGCCGGGGGGAAAGCTGTGGGCCAGGCCGCGCTCCTCAGCTCACCCCTGGGTACAAGAGCATAGTTTTGGTTTCAGAAAGGTGGGAGGGGACTCCCTGTCCCATACAAACATATGCACAAGAAATGTGTATTTGTACACATTTATGATGCTGACTTTGAAAGAATGGTTACTCAAAAAATCTAATTTACACAATTTTCTTCTTCCACTTTCCAGTCCAACAGCCAAGAAATATCTAAATTTTGTATCCTTAGAGTAGCACTGATGCTGAGGCTAACTTTGCCTAAAAACACAAAGTCCTGAACAGACACCTAGATGACATTCACTCTAGTAGCATTCAGCCAGTAACTGTATCTTCTCTCCATGTTACCAGTGACAACATGGAAATGGGTGTAGCATTGAAATAAGCATAGAATGGTCACGAAAATTGTGTAGTGTAATCATGGCAAAAGGGTGCAGTTTAACCATGGTGAAACTCGGTCTAATCTAGCGGTGTACTCGTACTCGTTTTTTTAACAATGATCTGCATTACAATAGGTGAAAAGCAAGATCTACATTATGTAGTGACATTCAGTAGTGCTATGCTGAATGATTGTTTTTACATTAAATTTGCAGTTTGAAAGGGCACAATTTTTATTAACACCCCACATTATTCAGTGTTCTATTAAGCTTGAAACGATAAAATGAATAAAACAGATGCTTTGCCTTCTTGGCTCTGGAAAAAAACACCTGTAGCTTAAAAGTAAGTTTATTTTGTTGTATTCCATTTGTTATACGTAAACACACCACAGCACACAGTGTGAACAGCATGAAATTGTTTTCTGCATTTAACCCATTCACCAAGTGAAGCAGTAATCATCCAGGGACGCAACGTTCGGGGAGCAGAGTGTGGGGGGAGACGGTAACTTGCCCAAGTGCTACCACTAGCATGACCACCTGATCACCAGTTGCGTAGTGGTTAGGGAGTAATCGCCCGAAACATCACAAAAGGATATTGTCCGCAATTAGAAATTGCCCAAAAATCATTCAGCATTAATTTCTTGTTTGCTTTGAATGTAGAGGGGACATAAAACAAACTTGATTTTGAAAAGTACTCCCATCCGCCTTTCCCCATCCCTAGTGGAAACTATGCCTGTGCCTGAGTAAAACAGAACAGGACAGGAGAGAAGAGGCAGGGCATTTCAGGGAGGGGTGGAACATCAACCAGCAGCGTCATTTAACCAGCCACTCACGTTTCTTTCCTGTTTAACCACCATTGGTTAAAGAGAGCAGAATTTCTTCCTGCTGTTGCTCTTTACACACAGAGTTAATATATACACACGCGCACACATCCTTTTTCCGCTCTCCTTCTCTCTCACTCTCTTTCTGTAAGCCAGTTATTCATCTGCTGGGTGAGTCAGGGTGGGAGGAGACTGAGGCCAGCAGTACCAGTCACCCCGGCAGACCTCACTCTTTCTTTCTCTCCCTCTCTCCTTCCTTCTCTCTCTGTCTCCCTCTCTCTTTCACGGTTTCTCTGCTACTGTCTAGGCATCATTTTTTTTAATCTGAATAAGGAGAGCAGGACTTGTTTTGGCACGCTGGCACTCGGTAGCAATCTCTGAAGAGGGGGAAAAAGGGGGAAGTTGGCCTAAAGGTGAGTGGAACTTTAGCTGCGCTGACAAAATTCAGGAAAGGCCTCTTCAGTTGTGAAAGACCTATCCGTTATGTTTCTTAACTTTTCCTCTCCATAGTCTCCAGTTCAGAGAGTAATACATTGTACTCTGGGCAGTTTTTATGGTTGCTGGGTGATGTTTTTTTTACCCCCTGCTGTTTGTTTTAAAATAGTAAGATTGTCTTTCTAGCGGTCACACCCCATTAACAGACGCAGGTCCTTGTGTTTGCCTAATAGCCTTGCTGACTTGATTCTCTGGGATACTCTCCCCTCCCTCTGTTCATCATTAACTCTAAACTCTAGGCAGATTTTTCCACTGCATGATTCATTGACAGGATGCTTTTTTACTGTGGCTCGTTTGCAGCCTCACCCCTCACATTGGACTTTTGCTTAAGCAGTTTTGTGTTAAGTGGCCTAAATCTGAACTCAAAAATGTTTCAAACCTAGGTGAGACGACAGTGAAATGGCAGCCTGTTGTGGTTTTCATCTGAGCAAGAGGTTATGACATACTCTGTTCTTCTTGGATTCCCTTCATGGCTTGCCCTGATGGACTGTAATCACATGACAGGCATGAGAACAGACCAGGGTGGTTCCTCTGCCCTATTGCAACCATGTCATTTCACACCTCCCGGTGAAGTCAAACATGATGAATTTAAAGTGCCACTTGGCCAGTGCAAATATATTTTTCCCTTGTAAGTTTTCATAACCCAGCTGGCTGGAGACTAATAAGCCCTCTAAAGCCGAATGGAATTTGATAACTAGCTTAATGAAGAGAGAACTTCAAAGTCATTTTTTGTATTCATTTTAAGCATTAAAGAACAAAGTGCAAGACCCAGCTTTATTCTGAGCCACTTAATAAACAATGGTGTGTAGCAAACATTATGTGAAGTACTTGGAGTTGTTAAATTGTGGATTAGTTCACCAGACACTCATGCTGTAATCTTCTGCTTCTGGCAGGATTGTTCTCTAGCTCAGGCTTTTGGGGCTGTAGATGCTGGGTGTGTTTGGTGGCTGATGTTTACACTCCCACTATCTCAGAACCTGTTGTAACATATCCATAAGCTTTCAGTCATGAAGCCCTGCAGTCGCCCTGTCTGGGGCCTTACACGTCCTTGAGGCCTCCTGTGATTCGCATTTATTTAGCCTTTTTTGTTTTGTGGGCCAATATAACAACCGGTCCTGTGTGTTAACAATGTATTGAGAGCAGGGACACAAAGATATAGTGTAGGGCTGAGTATCAAAGTTAAGTACCTTTTTAATTGAACCAAAACTACTTCAGTACTACTAACTACTGAAAAATTACAGGTTGTATAAGCATTGTTTAGGAAATTGGACAGTGTTTAACAAGACCCAGTCAGGAACCGGTCACTGAAAACATTGTTTTGACTATAAATACAAAAAAATTCGGTTGTGCTTTTTACATTTTCACTCTGTAATCCATTTATGAAGCAGAGGTCATAGCCATCCCTTACAGTATTGTGCAGAAGTCTGGGAACATACGTAAAGTTCTTTATCTGACTTCAGATCTGACCTCACCTTAAATCCTACAGAGCTCTTCTCTACTGAGAAATGGAAAGCTTGTTTTTTTTGTTAAATTTGTACTTCATATCTCATTTTACTTTATTGCAAGGCTGCACAGTGATTTTTACATGTACAACCCCTTTTTGCAGAGAAATAGTTTTCTAAATATTTTGACTCCCTTAGACGTTTGCAGTGTAATAATTATTTACTTTTATTCCAGTATCATGCTGATTTGTGGGCAAAGTAATGTCTAAGGATGAGAGGATACAAATAATAAATATCCTGAACTTACAATTATTAATAATATATGACTTCACTGTCGTTCACTCCAGGTTTTCTCCTCTGCTTTTCAGGAATTTCAGGAAGCCTTTTCTTGACATTTCTCTTTAGAACTTGATGTTACCAGGATACATTTCATGTCTGATGGCACAAAGACTGTCAGAATAGCCCGCATGCCCATGCGTACGTGCGCACGTGAGTGTGTACGCTAGGGAGCGGGGCTTAGATGTTCAGATTGGAGACACTTGTTGAAAGAATTGTGCACAATTATAAGATTACATTTAGAGGACAAAGAGTGCGATCTAAGAATTTCAGGAAGCCATTAATCTGATAAACATTGCCCAACATAATGTGTGCACTCACACTGCTGATATCCTCTTGCACCTCCTGGGCGTGGATTATAGATTTTATTTGTCTGACGCATGTTTTTAGATTAATCTTCTCCTGGATTTCTTAATATTTGATTGCATAAAGTCAATATGGTCTTCCTTTGAACACTGTGCCCTCCAGTTTTTAGAATCTGCCCACAAAGCAGAGGAATTGTCCCCACTCTTTTACAGTTACAGGTGAAACTGTGTCCATGGGATAAGGCCTGAACCTGAACAAATGTGGGCGAGTGGTGATCTATATCGCCAGTTAGGTGAACGCTCGTCATTGTTATTATCTGTGTGCCAGACGTATTCCAGAAATTCCAACAGCATCTTAAACAGCACACGTGCACAATGGTCTCGAAAGATGAGTGTGTGTGAGTAAACCAGTCTGTTTTGCTGAGGTATGCCAAAATGTAAACCACTGTATGAAGCCTTGCTATTACATAAGGGATTGCTGGGCTACACTAGTAGTTAGCTGAAGTTCACCACAGAGATATACTGTTCTAACATGAACACTTGCCATGAAATTCAACTTTAAAATGACAAGGCCCTGTCTTTATGATTGCATTTATGTATTGAACAAATGTTAATTTTTTAATTAAAACTATATATACATATGTGACACATTGAACACTAGATCGCTAGTCAACTGGGTCAGATCTCACGGTATGCAGCATGGTATGCAGCAAGAAAGGACAACTGGTGAACTGGGTGCCCAAGGCTCACTGATCCAAATGGGAAGTGAATACTAGCTTGTTTGCCACTGTAGCACAAAATACTGACTTAATGCTGGCTCTGTCCAAGCACACCGTGAATCACAGCTTGCTGCAAATGGAGCTGCGTAGCCGCAGACCAGTAGGAGATGGCACCAAGATGCACTGTGGGAAGGCCAACAGAGGTGGTGTGATGCTTTGGACAATGTTCTGCTGGGAAACCTTTGGTCCTGGCATTCATGTTGATGTTACTTTTACATGCATCACCTATCTAAACACTTGCATATCCAAGTACTCCCATTCATGACATTGGTGTTCCCTAATGTCAATGGCCTCTTTCAGCAAGATAATGGCCCCTACCACACTGCAAACATTGTTCAGGGATGGTTGAGGAATGTTAGAGTTCAAGGTTTTGACATGACCTGTAAATTCCCCAGATTTCATGTTGGTAAAAAAAGTCCAATAAAGATCAATTTCACCTCCCGGTTTAAGTATCTGCTGCTAATGTCTTTGTACCACAGCACACAATGAGGGCCTGATTTTAATGTTATGTTAATGTTATGCTGATTGGTGTATAATTTCACATAAGTTTGAGATAATGTTAGGGGTGGCTGAAATCGGGCATTTTTAGGAGCCCGTCAAAGCAAATATGTAAAGGAGACTGCAATTCTTTTATGTTAACATTTTGTCCACTTCTTATGCTCATATCTTTAGACCACAGAGGGTAAAGAGGGCATTTCCATGTGACGTATCTGTATTTCTGCTTACACATAATTGCAGTTTGCACTCTGAGTTGACCCAGGATTTTCCGTTTTCCCTTTTCTCCTCTTTTCTATCTTTCCTTACTTTGCAATGAAACTGTTAAGGCGGTAACCCTTGAAGGTAGTTGGAAATGGCTTAAGTGAACCTTAAACATATATTAAATTGTATTACTGCTGTAAATTGACCTCGTCCTTAAAGTTAGTGTTCATTCCAGTGAACCCAACGGGATTTGTTTTGGAAAGTGGAAGGATATGGTGACTCTAGCACAAAAGATGATTGGTTATGTGCATGGAGGCGTAAGAGTTGGCCACTAGAGAACCACTGTTAATGTGGGAGGTTGTGCTATGTGGTACTTTACAGTGTAGCACACCCCTTGTCGTTTTGTCTAGCACAAGATCAGCTGTGAATGTATGTTTGTTCTACTGCAGGCTTGAGTGCTCAGAGATTCAGGACAGAATTCTTTAATGCTGATCACAGTCCACCCTTCGTTTCATATCGTGCCTTTCTTTAAGCCACACCTGCATCCCTCCCCTGTTTGCCTAAACCATGCCAGTGACTCAAAGTGATAAGAAAAAGCTTTCTTGGTCCTAAGTGAACTGTGTTAAGGCTTGTTTAAAGAAACATTATTGCCCTCTAGCATTTGTCAGGTTGCAGCTTTTTTGCATTTGTTTTGCAGAGGTTATAGCAACACACACACTGTTTCAGTTTCCCCCACTCCCAGCTGTAGCTCCTCCCTGTCAGCATCAGGCCATGTCGGCCGAGAGAAAGAAAGGAAGGGATGTTTAGAGGGAGGAGGGATATGGGTGAGGGAAAGAACAGCCAGAGTCACTAGTTAACCTCATGCTCATTTTTTTCCAGGAAGGCATATCACATGGCTTCAGCATGCAGGTCATTATGATCATTCACACTGGCTGCACTCTCCGATTTCTTTGAGAGGGTGTTGTTTAAAAGCTCAAATGTTCCCTGAGGAGATGATCTAATAAAGTATACTTATTTGCATTGTGCTGATCTATTGCTTGGACTTGAACATGTCTTCCTATTCTTTCCCCCCAGATTTTTTTTTCTTAGCCATAATTAGTCCAGAAGTTGGTGAAAATGCTGGAGGGAGCAACAGACCGAGTGCTGGAAGTGTATAATAAAATCCTTGAATGGAGAGGTATGTACACAATGTATCCATTTCCTGGAGAACGCTACATAAAAGAGGATTCCTAAGTTAGTAATCACTAGTAAATATTGCCGTGTGGGAATACTCTTTAGCTGCTTACCTGTTGGACATTTCTTTTTTGGCATTTAGTTTTGGCGGGGGAAACCCACTGTACAAATTAAGCCATACTTTAAACTACATTTGATCTGTCCATGCCTCGCCACCTGTGTGTTCTTTTGCAGCAGCTGTTGCGTATTTTATAGAAATCCTATTCAACATAAATCAGGGGCATCATAAGACCTGGGCATCTGAGGCTATTCATAAAGCATACCCAAACTTTGTTACATTTTTGAGAATAATAATTAGAAAACAACAATCCTGCTGCTTTCAAGATCCTAAGAATAAAAATATAGTTTACATTCACTAAGCTGTAAAGTTTAGACTCACTAACCTAGCATTGACACTATAATATGAAATGCCATGCTGAACTGTGTTGATGTCTGAAACTGAGCAGGCAGGAAATTACTATTTTTGATTTTTTTAAAAAAAATTTTACTTTTTTTGAATTACTATATTTTTATTTTGATTCTGTTGGGCTAATTGAACAACAAAATTCACATTTTATAATCATGAATCAATTTATAATAATGAATTTTCACATTAAACTATAATGAATACTTCAAATGTCCATTTTGTTGTGTGGACAGAAGAATACATGTGACTACCCATTAAATGCTTTTCAGAACTATTCTAGAAGAAAGGAGCCTTTCATCATCAAAAGCTATATTTAAATCAGGATGTTTGCTGTTGCTAAGATCGCTAAATGTGTCTTGTGGTTTGGTGTGTTTCCATCTCAGACCCACGGCTAAGGGGATATCCGCTGATGGAGAGTCCAGTCCACATGTCTGCAATTCTACTCGTCTACATCTTCTTTGTACTGTATGCAGGCCCTCGGATAATGGCCAATCGCAAACCCTTCCAACTGAAAGGGCCTATGATTATGTACAACTTCTCCTTGGTTTTTTTGTCTAGCTTCATTGTGTATGAGGTGAGACAAAAGAAAACTCTTAACTATTCAAACTATATAAAACTATATACATATGCTACTGCTTGTGCTTGTCAAAGTTGTATGCTATGCTCATAATCTATTCCCTTCTCTCTTAAACTAAACTGGACCTTTTCTTGCTTTCTAGTTCTTGATGTCAGGGTGGCTCACAGGATACACATGGAGATGTGACCCTGTTGATTTCTCAGACAGTCCTCAGGGACTGAGGGTAAGAGATTTTTGTTGCGCTCGAGAACAGTAAAACCATACAGAATATAGAATTTGTCAATACTGGACATTTCTAGATTAAATGTTTGATTTGCAGCACATGCTGATGACAAGCACTGTAAAGCACCTTGTGTTTTTTTTTGTTTGTTTGTTTTATAGATGGTAAGAGTGGCCTGGTTGTTCCTCTTCTCAAAGTTCATCGAACTCATGGATACAGTAAGATCCATGTTTATAGCCATTATAAATAGCATTTCATTCTTTGTGCAAGTTGTTCAAACATTGATGTAACTGTTGTTCCCTTTAGGTGTTCTTTGTGCTGCGTAAAAAACACAGTCAAATTACATTTCTACACATTTTTCATCATTCTTTCATGCCCTGGACCTGGTGGTGGGGTGTCAGCTTTGTTCCTGGTGAGTGATTCAGGTCTAAAATGTAACATGTTTGTTATTGCTTCCAGGATTGTAAATTACTGTGCATGAAGGATGCACAGTAATTTACTGTGAAAAAAAAAAAAAAAAAAAGGACAATGGACTTAAATGGGTTTGTCTGAATGTCTGCAGGTGGAATGGGATCGTTTCATGCCATGGTCAACTCTGTTGTTCATGTGATCATGTACTTCTACTATGGCCTCTCAGCTGCAGGACCCCAATTCCAGAAGTACCTCTGGTGGAAGAAATACATGACCGCCATCCAGCTGGTAATTTTATGAACTGAATGTTATTACAAGGTTCCTAATGGTTCTGGTCTCAGAACAGGGGTTCATGGTTGCTAAACATGGCAGGGAACAATAGCAGTTAGCTGCATTGCATCCATACAAGATTAGGAGTAAAAGTGCCACAGGCCACTCATTTTTTCCTATATATCTTTTACCCTTTACCTGCTCCGATAGTCAAAACTGTACGATTCCCAACACATCTTAATATTTCCCTACTTCAACAGGCTAATGAATTGAGATTACATGGATCAGCTATGTTGGGAGCAGAAAAATAAATTGTAGCGCAAGTGGATTCTGGTCATAGGGTTGGGAACCACTGGTCTGAATCACTTTAGTGACACACATAAACTTAATCTAACTAATCAAAGGCTTGCTAACAAAGTGGATGAGCTGGATTTGGTGTTGAGAGAGGGAATATAACTATGCAGGGCAAGAAATTGGGGTGAGAACTGCTTTTCCAGTCCTGGTGTCATCATTTCCAGTCTTAGAAGGCTAGGGTCCAGCACAATTGAGGTGGAAGTGGTAAGTATTTTCGTTAGCCCCCATTTAATTACATATGCTTGACTGGACAATGTCTTTGTCTGCTTTTAGACACAGTTTGTCCTGGTGTCCCTTCATGCTACACAGTATTACTTCATGGACAGCTGTGGTTATCAGATGCCTGTCATTCTCCATCTCATCTGGATGTATGGCACCTTCTTCTTCATCCTCTTCTCCAACTTCTGGTACCAGGCCTACGTGAAAGGCAAGCGATTACCCAAGAATGCCCAACAGCTTAACCTAGATAGCAAGGCCAACAGTGCTATGCCCAATGGAGCTGTTGCCAATGGTGCTTCAGTGGTTTCTAATGGCACTAGTCTGCACCATGAGAATGGCTTGACTAATGGGAAGAAGCACCATGAGAATGGAACAGCCCACAGCGGTAAGATGAAGAAAGCCTAAGTGGGCAAGAGAAAAACATCCAAAACGCATGACCACGAGTGCCTGCACAAAACGCCATGGATTCCAAAGAGTGTTTTGGGACTGTTTTTCTCACTGTGTAATTTTCATTTCCCTTTATTTTGTAGTTTTAAAGCACAAATACATGGGGAGGTGAATACATCTGGGATCCCTGATTGTATTTTTATTTTAATTGTAATCTAAAAAAAAAAAAAATACTGAGCATGATGTATGAAGAGAAGAGCAAAGATGTTGATAAGAATATATTCTTCACTGATGTTGCTCAACTTTGCTTGAGCAGAGTTTAATGCACTCCATATCCCTCCCCATCCACAGAGTCCATAGTGACAAACACTATATATAGTTCTTATAAGTCAGTTTGAGCTCAAACTGTAAATACTGTAGGTTTACTGTCAAAACTAATGGGATGGATGCAACAGGGTTCTAAATTTTGTTACTGAAGAATGTTGACTTCAAATAAATTCCATCTTAAAGTGGGACCATATGAACGTTTGTTTTCTTGAGTTTATTAGCATATTTGCTCAACATCTTCAAAGGCTCATTCCTCACATTTCTTCAGCGTATCGTACATCATTTCAAAATTCCTTAAACTTCTGATACGTTGGTTTTGTTTATGTATTGCCGGTTCCGGTGGTTCAGTGCAGCCTGAGCTATTACTTTTGGATCAGTTGGTTGAGCAACAACCCTTTGTTTCTGCAAGTCCGTACCCACTGCATGCTTTGTGTTGTCTCTGTAATCTCAATTATGTCAAGCATGTAGGATGTAAACAAGACCTCCATTCTCCTTCATCTGAAAGGGCCAAATGAGACACTAATGCACAGCTGGCAATTCAGCAAGCATCCTACTGTGTGTGTGTGTGTGTGTGAGAGAGAGAGAGCGAGTGTATAACAGCAGAAACCAGAATGTTGGGTCAATGGGTACATTCAAAGAAAGAGAACGAACTGCAGTCTATTTAGTGGATATTGAACAAAATCTGATTATCGTTTACTGCTCCAGAAGTTCAACAGCTTTTTAGTTCCCTTTTTCAGGGCAGGAAAATGTAGGGCAGAGGTCAGGCCACACCCATTTGTTCAGTTTCATGTGGAAGAATAAGATGTTTGTACAGCCGCAGAGTTGAGTAGTATTTGTACAGTGACATAGGGATGGGACCTGTATAATTGCACACCAGCCTCAACATAAAATGTCCCATAATAAGCTCGATTCATGGAAGACTATGAATGCAGTAAAATTATTAGCATAAAAAGAACTCCAGTTTAAGGTCATGCTAATCATCATTCAAGCAAAAATGTTTTTGGTCCTTTTTTCCCCCCCAGTGTGTTTTGCACAACATGCATGTTATTTTCTGCATATGGCACCCTAAACATGTACAGATAATGCTACTTTGCCTCTAAAGCAAAAGAACGGTTTCTGCTGCTGAAACATTTAACATGATTTACTTTAGAATGAATAAACTGGCTTGAATCTATAACTAGAACCCTCACACAGATGTGCGGGAGAGATATGGAGATCATTCAGCATTACTAATGTAAATCTGCTCTTTTCTCTGCGTCACCTAAAAAGCGAGAGCTTTGGCACAGTGCATCTTCCACATCATCCAGCTCAGGATGACCAGACAGATGGTAGTGAGGCGGTAGGGGGGGGGTGGTCCAGCAGGTGTTCTCTAGGAAATGTCCTCCAAGATGTAGAAAATGAGCTCTAGCTGCAGGGCAGCGTGTCCTTGGCGCTGAGAGACGCTCTGTACGACT
The DNA here is from genome assembly GCA_037974465.1 of Brachypetersius altus. NCBI lineage: Eukaryota > Metazoa > Chordata > Actinopteri > Characiformes > Alestidae > Brachypetersius > Brachypetersius altus. The sequence continues at coordinate 14,083,494 of JBBPDB010000039.1, forward strand.
GCCGTTAATGACTGGTTGAGACTGTCCTGGTAGCGCAGCGGCAGAGTCTGGCCATTGCTACCTGCCAGGAACTCCATCTGAAACAAACAAAACATACAGCTCCAACTAAAAACACACCCCCAATATTAAAGACAGCGGCCTCTACATGAAGAATCTCTGCTTTGACTTGATTTTATTCAAATTATTATTATTAACCGGCACTATAACGACAGGCCTGTAGACTAAAAATTAAAAACTAGACACCACATGTTTTCTCCATCATATGAAGTTATTTTTCCTAATAAGCTTCATTATGTTTCTGTGGGAGTAATATACCAATCAAGTGATAACTCATTATAACTCTGCCTCCAGGTTTGAGTACCACTTGTGAAAAATTCTGGATGTTAATTCTATGTTCTAAAGCTATTAGTTGTTAAATGATAATCAATTGCCAATAATCCCTTTATTTTATATAGTTAAATGTGATGAACTGCATTTATTTGCTCATAATTTGTTCTGTTGTACATACAGTGCACTTTCATAGCAGTGCACCATTTGCCAAAATAAAATTAACTTTCTAAGGGGAAAAAATAATTGAATTACATTTCTGTTAAAAAAAATTGAATTTAATTTCTAATGACAAGTTTATCTGGTGATTTTCATACAATACCAAGGTCAACTGTTATTTTTAAATGTAAAGGTTTAAAGAAGTGGAAATACAAACAATAACAATCTATATCATACAGTTAGCTGTTTCATCTCCTCCATGCTTGTTTATTTCTTGTATCGAGTTTTGCTTTTGTTAGTTTGCTGCTCATTGATTTCTCTGTAAGCTCTGTACGGCACAGTCTGCTGAAGTTTCTGTTGCTTATAAACTGTACTTTGTTCTTCATTTACTTTGGTGATGAATATACTCACTGTGCCAATAGGAGAAAATAAAGGTGATCAAAAGTGTCATTAATAGAACTTCCTAATTAAAAGCTGTATATGAACGAGAAGGGCTTCAGGCCAGATGATCTGAATGATTAAACTAAGAAAATGCCAGTTTAGTCACTAGGAAAAGTGGCACTAGGAAATTAAAAGTGTTCAATATGATGTGTTTTTAAAGATTAAAATGAATAAAATATAAATGGACTCTGACAGGTACCAATCACATGCCTGCTACAACTCATCTCCGTGCAGGATGTATCCCACTGCATGAACAGTGGTATTAATCAGGTATTAACAATACTTGGAAGTGAAATGGTTTTATTTGAAGTAAATATGGAATCATATCCTCCAGTGTTGTTACATTGCACTCACTTTCTGATCATTAAGCACATTAATGCAAAAGTATAATCTAAAAACAGAAGGTATACTATGTCTCCGCATCAAACAGGAAAGTCTCAGAGGATTCTTAACTGCCTTTGCAATCTATTGGAAAGTAAAAACAGTACACGCCCTCTACACCGACCAATTCTGATATACACTATTTGTGGTTTTCTATCCTATTGTAAATAGTGGTTCACAACAGTTGAATGGTAGTGTTTTTAAACTGAAAAACTAAAGACTTTGTCTTTCTTTGCAACATTCTCACCTTCTGCCCATCCAGTGTGATCCGCAGTGCTAGTTTGGTCATGCCATCCTCTTTTAGCAGGCTCAGAGACTGACACAGCGCCAGGCAGAAGGCCCTTGCCAGTCGTTCCGTCAGGCGGTTATAGTTAGCATTACCGTTTGGCCCATTTGACTGCTCCTCCCTCTGAAGGAAGAACACCTGCGGAGCCAGAAATGGCCACTTTGATTATATACCTCCATAAAATGCAAATAAGATCAGTAACAGCCGTTTTGTCCGTTTTGTAGGTGTTCACCTCTGTCCAGCGTATAACCTTTCCGTTAGCTCGATACTCTAAACGCTGGTGTGTCTTGACGCAAGTAATGGATTCCATAGATTTCCCATCAATGGGGCTGATTATGCTGTGTGTCAGAACAGTGGAGACAGACGGGTAAGTGAAGGTGCAATAAAACTACTGCTTTGGAACAGTAAATGTTTACAAGGCACTGACACTGACCCTGCAGTCAAATTGGTTTATTATTAATTCTGAAACTCCAATCATAAGCACAGTCAGTCATAGCATGCAAACAAGCCCAGCCTCTTACCCCTTATTGAAGCGAAGCTCCTCATCTTGCCACTGAATATGTACACATTCCTGTCTGTCTGACTGATGGAGTTTTCCACAGGTGATGGTAAAGTCTCTCATGTCACGGAGAGCTCGCCGCAGCTCTTGCATGGTTTCCATAGTTACCTGCACCATCAAGCCATCTGAAATGAACAGATACATCAGCATGGGCCATTACAGCGAGCAATCAATGAGCAATTACAAACAGCTTCAGAGAATAGTTAGGCAAATAATTTAATTTACACAATTTTGTCAAGACACCAAGACAGCCGGTGTTTAAATTTAGCTTCTTGAATTGAGAACAGAAGGTATTGGTGGTAACACTAGAAGTAAATATCCATTTTTTTTTTCTGTAAGTACATCCCCAAAACTCTCAATCTGCTTAAACCACATGCAGCTTTTCAATAAGATTTCTCATATTTGTTGATGTGGTTTAGGCATGACTTACTGGAAGATTAACAATATCAGATTTCTCCATATTCACGGCAGTCATTTTCAAAAAGAAAAATTATATTAGGAGTGAAAACAGACCCTGTTGTCTAAAAAGGATGCCTGCAGCATTAGTTCATTTTAGCTCAAAGTAAGTCAAAACTACACAAATGAGTTTGAAACAAAGCTGACAGTGGAAACATAACCTCATAGCTTCTCATAACCTCACTGAGTTGAACTAAAGTAAAAAAAAAAAAAGACACATTTAGACATCAATATCAAACATGTCTTGGCTACATCTGGGGTAAGTGGAAAATTGTGTAAAGTTGAGCTCTTGCCTAAGTATACCTTTAAAGCTTAGAATACCAGCTTGTGACCATTTGATGGGACATCACTTGTCCATTTTTGGTACCACTCCACATCAGATGTCAGAAAATATACATTTGGTACAATCTTTGAAAATGTCTTGAAGTAGCAGGATATATTTTGGCCATATTAAACTGGGTAACACATTTTTATGAAAGGTCTGTTTCATTGCAATTTTTGATGTTTCTTAATCAAGTTTTGCTGATTCAGAAAATCACAGATAAACTAAATTATAACATTATAAGATTGTTGTAATACTACTATTTTTATATTAGTCTCACTGATGCATGTGTCTTACGCAGGATATTCAGCGACCATGTTATCTACATGTACAACAAAAAAAACAACATTCATTTGCAAAAAGTTATAAGCAGAACAAAAGACAGTCAGCCGAACCACCAGGTTTAGTTTTTTCTAAAAATAACGTTTCTAACTAAACCCTTGAAGCTCCATGAAAAAATGAAATCAGCAGCGAGATTGTAGAAGAAACACTACAGAATGGAATGAAACTCAGTAATTAACAGCGTATTTTAGATGTCAGAACTATTCACTAAGAGGTGAGTGAAATATATTATTGTATAATTTACAAACCAGTATATTTTATTTTTAACCAGAAATAACCAGCAAGTACACCGGCAAGTAATGTTTAAATACTACATTACTTAATGAGAACAATTCAAATAAAACCCAGAAATATCCATTTTTCATCTGTACGTGAAGAGGGTCAAATTAAACTGCCATGTTCAGAATATTTTAACAGTCAACTACTTTGTTTGACCTGTCATCACCTGACTCCGGAAGTCTTTTGAAGTAATGCTCTGTGGCCATTTATAGCTTTTAACTTGTTTTGCATGCTTTCGTCCAGTGTTCTGTTCGGATTCTGGCTAATAGATTGACCCAGGCAATCAAACATGTCAAAAAAATAACAGTGGAATGCTTTGGATCATAGACATTTCCTATTTTCGCTACCTCAATCTCTCACTCTGGTACAGGTCATTTTTGTCTTATTTGTCCATAAGTCTTTATACTAAAGCTCTAAAGCAGAGGAGCCCTAATCCAGTCCTGTAATCTGATGATTCTGCTCATACACGCCAGGTTCAACTCACCTGTTTACTCCCCGCCCGGCTTAGTGAGTGTGTTTGAGCAGCGGAACTACCACCAGCATGTCAAGACCGGATTTGGCCATCTCTGCTCTACAGGATCTTGTTGTTGTTCTATGTAAACTGTAAACCTGAGCTTCTTGAGGATGATCAGAATTTACATCTTTAGGAAAACCTAATAAGGTAAGGCAGGTGTATCCTTCTCTTTATGTGAGTTTCTGAGTAATCTAGGGCTAGAGATGTTCCACTGGGAGTATTTTAATAGCTTTAATGCGGTTACTATGTAAAAAGGTCTGTGAAACAGATGTACATTTTATATGAAATTTTATATTAAAACTGACAGTCTGCAATATACCATCCAACTTATTGTCTGATTTCAAATTCAATATCCTACCTACATCCCCTCATAAAACCTGTGTCCTCACGCATTTCCTCAAAAGCAGTGTATGCAAACCTCAGCCATAAAACCACTAATGTGTACAGCCAGCTATACCACAACAAACTACTCAGACAACGAATGAAAACGGGTAACCTTCGACGATGCTGGACTTGGCCAGGTATCCTGAAGAGGCTTTCAGGGCTCCACTAAACACAAAGAAGCAGGAGCCAGTGACTGAAAAAAAAACAACAAAAAAGTTTAACCTTTAGTGCAAGAAACTGAAAACGGATTACTCAAATAATTGTATTAATATAACCCATTACATTTCAATTAAAAATACAATTCCATTTTTTTCACTTTTAATGACAAATCTTAAAATATAAGATATCAAAAAGTGAAATTGCATTTCATGGCTGCTGCAAAAAAGTCATTGACTGTCTTTGAACTGTACTGGTAGTGCCCCCTGATGGTCACCAATTAATATTACTGCTAAACACATGACTGCTATCTGGTATCTGGACTCTGTGTGTGAGAGAGAGAGAAAAGTGTGTAAAGTGGTTTCACAAACACATTGTTTTAATTCTAACTTTTTATGAAAGACATTAAATAGAAATACTTATATATTTATAAAACATATGGGTCACATTACATTTAAGAACTTTTATATATTTTATATATACACTTTACACAGTTGTATAGAAATGTTTGGGTACCAAATTACACGTTACGTTGATTTTTCTAAGTAAAAATAAGCCTTCAGCACATTTGAATACACATTTACTCTTTGTAAAAAATGTGGTCTGTTTAAAAAAATGTGGTCTGTGCTGAAAGTCATGGCACATCTCATGTTTTCTTTTTCCACCAGTAGCACAGAAATGCACACAAACTGTGCACTAAAGTTTCCAGAAAAGGACATATTAAAGTGTGTTCTCTGTAGAGGAGGGAAAAGAAGTTATTGGATCAGGGGGATTCAAACTTAAGCATACAACAGTATGTATAAGACATACATAAACAAACCATTGTGTGCATATATATATGTGTGTGTGTGTGTGTGTGTGTGTGTTTATGTATCCCCTCACTTGTGTGTTTGCTCTGGTGTCAGGACCTTTGTACTGTGTCTGTGTGTGTGAGAGAGAGAGTGCATGTTTGCGTGCGCACATGTCTCCTCACCTCGGCGTGGCTGGCTGTGGATACTGATTGCCTGTGTCTGGTATTGTCCGTCTGCAGTCTGCACACAGATGAGGTGGGAGTCGGCACGCTCATTAAAGCAAGCGCCCATAGCCAGCACTCTCTCATTTGACTTATTCAGCGCCTTCAGTAGCTGAGTGAGCAGCAAGAGGAGAGACATAACCTGATTTAGTGACTCAATATCACAGCTGCTGCACGAAGCTGCAATGGGTACAGCAGTGCGGGATGTTCAGGGATACACTCAGAGACATGGCGCCAAATTTGAGAAGAGTAAACAAAATCACTGTGATTAGGCATGAACTGTTCCTTACTCATAGCTCATTTAAACAACTGAGGAAATTCCACCGTCAACCCAATACATATTTATGTTCCTGATTAAATGTTGTGTTATAATTGATGTTGAACAATAGACAAACACAAGTGGAGACTCAAACCTGTCGGTACAAACTACATTGAATGTTATTTTGTATGTATGTATGATTGCTGACTAATTATACAATAATGGCATTATGCAATTACATTTTAATAGCAAAATGACTGAACTCTACAACTCTAAGGGTTAATAAGAACTAAGCACGATCTGAGTTTGTTTCACGCTTCCTATAATGGGGTCCATTACCTCAGCATGCCGGGTTTTAGGGATCGTAATGCTAGTGCTCCGTGCCTCCAAATCAACCATCAGGCCCGTCACCACCGGCAATGTGTAACGGAAGAAGCGAAAGTCCTAAGAATCAAGAACAGAACCAGATCAGAATTTAACCTTCTACCACGTAAATGCACGGCATCAAAAAGAGAGTCCTACCACCAGCAGCCTCATGATGCTGTTGTTAATCTGGCCAAAGAGTGGCTCTCTGAAGCGCACACTGAACAGAGGACAGGGATAGACTGCAGAAGAAAGGAGACAGACAAAAAGCACCAGCCAAACAGTCTTTAGTATGCCGTCCCTTTTCCAATATTATTTATAACATTATTTATTTTATATTGTATATACTATATTGATCCTGGAGGAAATTGCTCGAGTCCTCTGCATTTAAAACATTCACGAAATGAAATAGTGGGCAGCCACCCATGCAGTGCCCGGGGAGCAGTATGCAGGTACCTTGATCAAGGGGACCTTAGAGGTGCCATTAGCGGTCCTTGGATTCAAACACATGATCTTCCGATCACAGGGGCAACTCCCTAACCACCAGGCCACCAGCTGCCCATTTGTGTAGCTTCACATGCATTCCTTTTTCAACTTCACTTTTTTAAACTCAGTTGATTTTCCTCAACATGAGGTCTGTAAGCAAACATTGAGGTTCTTACATCGGTACTCAGCACCCAAACGCAGCATGAGGCGCAAAGGAAAGGCTCTGGCCCAGGGACTCTCCGCCCGGAGGATCAGGAGGCCGAACAGGAAGGGCTGGGGGGGCAGCGGCAGGCCATCCAGGGACTGGAACGTGGGCCGCACATAGAGAAAGCCAGCGTGCTCCTTACTGCCCAGGAACCCTCGCGCCGCCAAAGAGTGACTCAGATGATTCAAGAGCTTCCCTGCTGTGACATTTAATCCAAGAAAAAATATTAACCAAATGAACACCATGTCCTGCAGCCACGAAAGGATGCCAAAATTACTGAGTAATACATTCAGAAAGCAATGGAGTATTACCTGTCTGAGCATCCCAGTAGATCTGAATGAAGTGGTTGAAGATGTCTGTGGGGAATCTCTTCTCTTCAGGCAAACACTGCAACAGCACAACCACTTCTGGCTGACCAACAGCATGCATCCCCTTTGACATCACACACCAGCATCTCCGATTCACGTCTGCACATACGCACACACATACACGCACACACTCAAGTCTCTGCATTTTAAAAAACATATTCCTATTCCTAAGGCCTGTCTGAAATGAAACTTAAAAATTCAGATAATTGAATATCGGGGGATATTAGTGTATTTTTTACTTGTTCTCAAATAGTTTGTAAACAGAGCAGATGTGGTTCTCAGCTCTGTTACACTGTTGGTGGAGCTATTCAGACTCCTTTGCGGTTGTGCTTTATGTTAATTCTCTCTTTGACATTTTTTTTACAATTTAACTAGTGTTTCTTAACTCGTTTCAATCCCAGTGATTCTTCTGCCAAACGAAGGTCGTCATTATTGGTTGATATTATCAATCAACCACTGTACCAATCTGCCCTGAATTCAGACCTATCAGGGCAATATGGAAAAAAAAAACATGATACACTATATGGACAAAAGTATTGGGACGTTCAAGTTGTAGCTCCAATTCAAATTGTGAACCTAAAGATTAGAGCAAACAAAAATTAGAGAAAACAAATAATGCTCAATAAAAAGGATCTGATATTGCTCTCGGCCTACAGCCTTAAGCCAGTGCAGCATCAGTAAAACTTTCAACTGTAAGTAACAAGGCAATAAAAATCACACTTTTATCAACAGTATTCTACAAAACATCTACAAAACACATGCACATTTGCATACACAAAGACAACCATGCCATAAGCTATCATAAAATGTCCACAGTCCCTGACTGCATGTTTAATCGCCCTAATCAAGACATGAGTAGTAGAGGGAGACATTAGCAGACATACAGCTGACGATCTTCACCATGGCCAGAAGGTTGGCATTGAGGACAAACAGCAGCGGCTCAGTCTGACCTCGCTCCAACTCCTCCAGCAATGAAGACTCTGTCCGCTTCTCCTCCACTGTGTAGTCTACGCAACACATTCAGATAGTTACACGGTTCAGTCAGATAGCCCAGAGGATTTGCAAGTTTGCATGAACAGGCACGTCACTAACGTGGAATGTTTTACCTACCCCCTTTAACGCCTGTAGACGTTAGGATGGGGGGAAGTCCTTTGTGTGGTAAGGGTTTAGCCGAGCTGCCTTTGGGGCTGTTAACCACCTCCTCTCTTTCCAAACAAGGTGAATTTGGCATCTCCTACAGTAATAACAAGCATATAAAATGTTCATGTCGGCTCCATATTTCACAGTCAAAAGATGCTCACAAAAGTTATTCTCATCTATAGACTAGTACTTGCCTTTCATTTCTATGACAAAAATAAATATTGAAATTGATGTTAATGAAGGTTTATGGATTTTGCCCATAGTCTTCACTTACTTGTCAGTATTTGTAATGTTGTTATATGGTTCTTTATTTAGTACTCAGAATCTCCAGCTGTTTTTAGGCTTTAAAAGTTTGTAACCTATGCTACAGCAGCATGAAGCGCAAAATGTGCGATTTGACTATGTATGGTTTAGTCTTCACTCACTCACAAGTAAAAAAAAAAAACAGCCTCCTGGAAAGGCCTCTTATGTGTTTTTACCTCAAGCTGGTTAAAAGAATGCAAGAGTGTGTACAGCTACATCAAGGAAAAGAATCTAAAATAAAATATATAGCATAGTTGTGCTATACTTCATAATTCTATATTTGTTTTCATGGTTTGTACGTGACCATTGTACTGTATATGTTGCACACTGCATACGGTATGTCACCTAAGTATTACCCTAAATGTGAAAATAATAAAAAAAAAATAAGGGCACCTTTACCCCTGTCTGAACTTTGTCCTGTGCATTTCCTCTAGAAGAAATTCTACATCGACAAAGCTAGACAAGAACACACTAATGCTTCTAGTGAGTGAGGGAAAAAGCTCACAGGCAGGTCTGCTGACACCATTTGAGCTACTGCAGGAGTGAGTGTCTGGATTAAATCCCCGTGGGTTGGAGTAGTGCTGGCACTGGAAGACTCGTTTTTGGGTTGGACGCTGTCAGCAAACCAAACTTTCTTCTGCTCCTTGCGAAGGGTCCCTGTGAAGCGGAAGACAGGCAGAAATACAGGGTCAGACTGTGTGAAGAGAATTTGAATGAGTGCTCCCGTTAATAAAATCTGTATCTGTGTAAAGATGAAATTGGTGCTATTCCTTCAAATACCCACTGTTAATGAGAGTCGAGTGACAGGTGACACACACACGCCCCTCTTTTCCACCCAGGTGAGTTAACCTGAACCTCAAGTCACAGCACACCACACAGAACACCTGCGGAACATACACACACACATGCGCACGTGAAAGACACACAGACCCAAGTGAAACAGACACACAGACCACAACAACCCAAGGGGAAACTACATAATCACTAAACTAGTGGTTCTCATCTCTAGTCCTGAAACACCAGCATTGCACTTTTTGAGCTGGATCAAGTGTGTTAGAATAGGACATTTTTATTCCAGAACCAGAATTGAGAGCCACTGGTATTACAACTTATTAGCAGAAAGAACTGGGCAATATAATAATACTTTTACATCAGTATTGGTGTTTCCCAAGTACTGATATTCAGAAATAATCCAAATGTATTCAGATGGCCATTCTAAAGCAAATTCAGCCAAAAAGTGGACTCCCAAGTGGTATAAACTTCTAAGCTATCATCAAGTTTGTAAATCCGATCCCATGCTATACCTCAACCATTTTAAAATATACATTAGTCTTATGAACACAGTAGCAAAAATGGCTTGTTTTATTCTAAGAGTAAAGAGAGGTTAGATGAATGTCATGTAGAAATTAATTATGACTGCTTTACTACATAGACCACACAACATAAGAGACCTCAGAAAGACCTCAGAAAAACCCTTTATGGTGCACTCATTGCTGAAAAAAGCTGCAACATTGGCAAAACAAAAAGGAGAGGAAAAAACTATGGACTCACTCAATGTGGAAAATATTACAGAATCTTTTTATTATCCATTTAATTTACTAAACAAATGCAGACACTTATAAAATTATAAATTTGTTTACATGCAGAGCTTAATGAGCTGTTGGACTTGGCTAATTGAAAGGATACATGGCCCCATGTTGTTCTTAGTCAGCTGTGAGTAAATGAGGTGCAAGTATAAACAACATGGGAAGGTTATAAGAGCAAATCATACATGTAGACCACAGAGGTCAAACAACGAAATGAATGAAAGCGAGGGGGAAGATAGGGTCATTGTTCGTGACAGAACAGTAAGGAATCACCTGAATGAAAAAGGATTCACCACCAGCACCTGAACAGAGGAGAACAAAGTCCCAGTGGGCTAAAGAGAAGCAGTCAATGAGTGTGTATGATTGGATGAAAGTTGTATTCAGTTAAAACTCACAAAGATGTATTAGCAGATGATGGAGCAGATAGGAGATGTTTATAATGAAATATAATCATGAGTGCCTAAAGAAAATGAGCACACTCTACCCTCTCATTTATAATTTTGACCTGATCCTCACCTTAACAGAGGTACATGCTGACATTTTGAACACTTTTTCCATTCAATTACTAATTGCTATGCTATTGCAATGACTAATGGCAATGTTTTGCTGATGATTGCATTATTCTTTGGCCCTCACTGAGTGTTTTCATCTTTTCCTCTCCTTGATCTGGAAGAAAATATGACATTAACTGAATTTATGTGATTGATTTTAAGGTGTGTTTCATGAAGACAGAACATTCAGTTATTAAACAAAAATGGTTTTCCATGATTTATGCCAGCATTATACAAGATATACTATGTGTAAATAACTCTAGAAAGATTGCATTTAGAGCATGTTTAAAGGCAGCAGTTAAGTGTTCAGTCATAACTTGGCTTGTATTACATTAATACAGCTAGGTCTATAAGCATTTGGTGAAGTCCATGAGTTTCAGACTTCAGCTAGTCTTTCACTTCATCCAAGTAGTAAAACATTACATATATTTTATATTACATTGGAGCCTCTGAAAATGGAGGGACTCTGAAAAATGTCTGTAATTACAGAAATATTTAAAGACCTAACTGTATTTGACTGGCCTGCATATTTTATGTTAACTGAAAATACTTGTTGAATTATGTGAAGGAGCTGATTCATCCACACAGACTCATCTGGCGATTGGTCAGAATGCTCCAAGCAGTTTTCTGCACAGTATTGCAAAAGTTAGTATCACAGTAAAGATTAACAAGTAATATTTTGTGCAAGCTCATATACTTTGATGGTACAATATTTTTGGCTGTGATAGAAATTTTGCTATCATGATTATGATACTGGACTTTATAAATATTGCCCAACAGCATCTGCAGTTCCATTAAACATTACACTCCCCCCCCCCCGCCCCACATTTTAATTAATATGTAATTAGTCACACTGAAGCAACTCTGCGTTTCATAACAGGATTTCGGGCCTGTACCTTCCCGCAGGCTCTGCAGTGGTGTCTCCTCCTTGTGAAGGAGAATTTGGAACCACATTTCATACACACTGGAGCCTGAGAATCAGGGACCCACTGAGGGGCCGTAGAGCCCAGGGAACTGCATCGCTGAACAGGGAGGGCACCAAGAGACCCTCTCCTTACATGGGACGCTCCACACTCGGGGCCAGTCACGTTCACACTAGCTCTGCGAGCTGACGGTGACTCAGACTTGCGAGCAGAGGACAGTGTGTCCGTCTCAGGGCAGCCTGGGTCACCCTGGCTCTGGGTGTCAGGAAAGGGGGGTGCGTTTCCAACAAGCACCTCTGGTTGCTCCTGCTCGCTGTCAGCCAGCTCCTTCTCCTCAATGACAGAGTCCTCCTTCAGGCCAGGCATGAGCCAGCCCTCATCCAGCAGTGCCTCCCTGGAGTCCTTCAGCGTGGAGTAACCGAAGCGTCTCTCTCCCCACACCGAGAGAGTGGCGGTCACCGCCTGCCTCATCCTTCTCAGTGAAGTTCAGCAAGGCTTGCCAAGTCACTCAGCATGCTCTGGTCTGTCTGACGTCACTCTCAGCTCTGGGTTTTAGCTCCCAATCAGCACAGTCTGGCATGGTCTGCAGGACAAGATTGCCAGTCAGTCGCTGCTCCCCTTCAGACAGATGGGTGATCTCATAGCTGCCCTTGTACCTGTAAAGATAAGGAGTGAGCCAGAGGAGGGGGGAGTGAGAACACAAGACTGGTCAACGCTGCCCTGCAACACTAATAGAGACGGGGTTTTAGAGCACGCGCTGCAGTTCGATCCAGATTTACAGCTATGCAAAGTATCATGCAGCAGCTTTTGCCCAAGCAACCCGCAATATGCTGACTTAGCCCTTAGCGTTATTGGCTACTCTGCAGCTGGAAACCGTCAAAAGGTCCCTCACAGCACCATGTAAAGGTTTTAACGTTTGCATTTACTCTATACAACATCACCCCCAAAAGCATTAAACCTGCGTCACAACACCGCGTGCTATTGTTACCAGCCTTTTGAATAGAGGAGGTCGCCTATTCATCTGTGTGACTTCACTTCGCCTCCTTTACTGGTCTGTCAGCAGTTTTCCAGTGAATAACCTTAGCTCAGCCATCGGATCGCCGTCAGAAGTCTACTCGTTTCGGCAACGTGTGCGAAAAAAATGAAAAAAGTTCACGAACCATAACCCATCGCAGATGTTCTTACCGGGTTACATTAGAGCAGCATCACAGGGCAGTGTTTTGCAGCCTCATGCAGCATCAAACCGCAGCGTCTTCTTGGCTAAAGCACTTCTGAACTGATGGGAGGGAAGAAAACCGCAGGCAGGCGGCCACATGGCACTCGGGCGCTCAGAGCCAACGACTGCAGCACTGCGACAACTACCAGAGCCGGTTTAAGCCAAGCTCACATTAAATCTGCTCATCACTAACAGCAGGTTAGCGTTCACTCTCGCCATTCAGCCAGAAACTAACATACATACACTAATGTCGAACCTTACTCACCTGTATCAATGAACACCACCCAATAGGGTTATCAGAAATACTGACTTCGAATCAACCATTCCACCCCTGTGCGTTCATCCCTCCGATCCGCTTCTCATCATGAGCTCACTAACTACTGGAAGGCTGCTGTGAATGACAATCTCCTACGAGCAAGGCAGTGACTCAGGCTCGTCCCATTAATCACATCCTTTCCTTAGGGAGGGTCTTAAACTTAGAAATTCAAATATGCTCTGCTGAATGTCACCCCCTCTTTGATTACAAACACTTACCTTGTCTTAAATGTGAATGTAGGTTTTAAAAGGCTTATTAACCGCTGTGCCTTTTTCGGCCATCACTGAGCTTTTATGGCGTATTTGAAGTTTAATTATTGGATTCATCAGTAAGCATCTCCCCACAGAACAGCCTGATATTCAAGCTTAATTTCAGTGCAGCATAATGCGAATTGCCTTTCAGTACATTAAAAAACATTACCAACCTCAGGTTCAGCCCACACTGAAACCACATTCTTTCCACAGCTATAGAGACCACAGCACTATATAAAAAGGTTCATGATATTTATTGTTTCATTGACAAAAAATAATAATTAAGACTAGTTATTCCACAACTACACCAATCATGGTCGAGAGTGACGATGTGGTATTAATTCGGAACCGTAAGTCATAGCATGGAACTGCCTTCTTGTTTAAGTGCAAGAGACAGGCCCATGCGGATTATCAGGGCAGGCTGCCAATTTAAAATACAAAAGTCTCTGGTTTGCTGGATAGTGTTGAAATGATATGTCGGTATTCTAATTTAAAAATACTGCAACAGGGTCTCTCCTGATGTGCAGCCCCCAATTAAAGATGTCTTGCTCAATCAGTTTGCTTCATTCTTCGATGCTTCGTCGAAGTTCTCTACCAGATCTGAAGAGAGAAAGAATGCTGTGAGGTCCGGGCAAATGGTCTGAAAACATTTCTGCCATTGATCCAAAATAGAGCTTTATTTTATACCTGGGACATCATCATCCTCCTCATCAATATCTTCTGCTTTGGGGGCTTTGTTGTCGAGAACTTTGAATAGAAAAAAAGGCAAAAACATATGACTGACTAAACCTCAGATTAAGGGAAATTATAATTCTATCATCCTTGAACCAGTCCCATACTACCAGCCACTGCTTTGCTAAGATCGTAAAAGACAATACATGCATGTCATCTAATCAGACTTCTTGACTGATCACATTTTCATGTTCTTGTATATTATTTCAATCCATGTAACTTTCAGCAACAATACATTATTGGCCATAATAATAGAGGTCAACATTTAATCAATATGCCTAATGATGTGGGCAGTATGGCAAAAGTTCTACTATCTTGTCCCCACTGTAGCAGTCTTAGCCCTAACCCACCTTGTCTGGGGAACTGCTCAGCGATTTTGCGCAGACTAGTAAGACTGTCTGCTCCAAGTTGACTGAGGATGCCAGGGAGCATCTCTGTCAGCTGCTTGGTCTCGGCATGGCCTGTGATGGCAAACGTGTTGGCAGACAGAGACGCCTGGACTTTGGGGTTGTTGAAGTGGATCACTGTACCATCATCCTTTATCATGTTTACCTGAGGGTTGGGTGATCAAGTTAGAGGTATGGTAACGGTATGATTATGGTTTCTGACAGCAATATCCCATGCAACTGAAGCACAAATGCTCTACCTCTTCAATGCCAGCAATATTATTCACAGCAAGCTTCTTTAATGAACTCTGAAGTTTTTTGTCATCAGCTGTCGCTGTTCTGTGGACCACCTTCTTCTTCCTGCGTGCTGTGCCCTGAGAAGAAAAACACTGCAACTGTACACATTGCATCTTGGGTAGTGAATGGATCAATAAATTAATTAAAAACATATGTGCCATGTGGCAGTTTTTGCCAGAATGAAAAAGACCAGCACAAATATACCACATGATGGGTTAATCTTTATTGTTACACCTAGCAACTTATGCAGAATATCTTACCTTGCCCCCTATCCGGACTTGGGCTTGAAGTTTTGCCAGTTTCTCTTGATTCATATTGTCTTCTGTAAAAGTGAATACTAGCATAAGGTAAACAAAAGATTCACAAGCTGCAAATGAAAAGGGATTGATTATTCAATACAATTAAAATACTGAAATTCAGAGGAAATCATGGTGTTACTGTATTCATACTATTGTGCTATTACTATTACCACTAAACTAAGCTCTTCTTGTATACTGATGTACTACCTCTCACAGGGGCCAGTGTAACAACTTAGAAATAAACAATATTATTCTGAACCTATTCTGGTTCATTCTGGGTAGACAAAAGCTTTGCAAAGAGACACAGTAAATGGACAAAAGTATTGGAACACCTCTTAATTACTGAACTCAGGTGGCCCTTTAATGTTTCAGCATACCAAGACATTTTGATCAACACTATGTTTCCAACATCTGGGGAAGAACTTTTTCTATTTTTCTGTCCCAGTGTACAAAGCAAGGTCCATAAACACATGGTTGGATGAGTTCGGAGTGAAAGAACTTGACCTAACCGTACAGAGCCCTGACCTCAACCCCATCCAACACCTTTGGGATGAAGCGGAACAGAAATGGCTGAATGGACATAATTCCCCACAGAAACATTCCAAAAGAAATTAGTGGAATCTGTTACAGCTGCAAAGGAAGGTCCAATTCCATATACAGGTCTATGTATTTAAATGCAATGTCTTTGAAGTCTGTTGGTGTAAAGGTCAGGCGTCCCAATACTTCTGTCTATATAGTGTCATTCTGAAATAAAATCTAGCAAACGGGCTAGCTGTCGGGCGTTATTTGTTGAAAACTACACAGCGACTTTCAGATAACCTCCCAAACGTCTTGTACGCGGATGAAATATGCTCTCTAAAACGGCAAGAAAACCCGAGACCGTGGTAAACGAGCTAGCCAGCTTCAGATTAGTCACTTCGAAGTTTAGCTTGCTAGCTCACGCGACTGTCTTATTATGATTGGCCTAAGTTTTAAAGACACATTACGTTATCTTGTTAGCTAATCTGGCTAACAAGATAAACAAAAGAATAGAGAGGTGAAAAAACATCGTCGTCTAGTTTATAAAAGCCTTCTTCAGCGAAAGAGAGAGGTGGACCGGCCAGACGGCTAATGTCCCAGCGATGGAGAGATAGCCCGCACTGGATATGGAGCCATCTCTCTTTCCATCCAGATGAGGATAAAAACAATACGCTGTGTCAACACTAAATATAACAAAGAGACACTAACAAGCCTGGCCGAACGAAGGTATAAAACGTAAAGACGTATATTGTATCACTAACGATTCAGCCAGATGTTCCTATAAAACGAACTGGTCCTGCATGTAATAACAGTTACAGACCTGTTACCCACAGCTGGTCAGATAAAGCATGCGGTGCAGGAAGAAGCAGGAAATGAGGACATCCGTGACGTCACCTGTTTTTTATTTGACGAGACGTAGTGCGTTTACAGCGCGGCCTCTTCTGGTCAGGACAGGAGAACCTACACTACATGGACAAAAGTATTGGGACGTAAAGCCCCTGTTGGTGTTATGGTCAGATGTCCCAATACTTTTGACTTTGTACTACTATTTTTCAATACATTAACAAACAACATGAAGCAGACGTTTAGATTCTAACGAATGGTGAGCACATACAGAAACACACTGAACATATTTAATGAATATAATACACAACCTTATCCATCATAACGTGGACCTTTTTCCAGTTCGCAAGTAAGTACAGACCCCTTAAAGTGGAACTCCATTGGCACAATGTCCTTTTTCATTGAATGAAGTTAAGATGTATTAAGTAATTCATATGAGTTTGATTTGACATGCTTCATTACCAATAATAATCCTTTTATCAGGTCACAAATCATATCTCATTTTTTACTTGCTAACAACTTTTAACTTGTTCAGTTAGATTTCTGATGACAATTAACTCAGGAGTCAAAACCTTCCCTCTTGTTCACAAGGAGACACTTAACTTACCACTTTATATCTCCAACAAAAGTGTTGTGGAATGTCATTTAAATACAGCTCAAGGAAGAATACATAAAAGACAACACTGTTAAGCTCGTTATTTCTTTTTCTAGCAAAAAGTTGGAAACCTTGCAGAAGCAAGTTTCTTGCTTGAAACACTTTCATGAGTTTGTCCAGCATTCATGGGTTTCACATTTTCAGTTACAGATTAATGAGTAGGTTACAGTGTGTATAGTGACAAAAAAAAGTCCAATTCAAAAATGTTTTGAAATACGTGACACATCTGCACTCAAGCTAACTGACTAAAGTAAGACTTTACATTGGTTTCTATGAAGGTACATTCAGACATCACTTTCCTAAGACTTTTCTGCAGAGCACTATAACTGAGACCCAAAAACTTCTTCCTTTAGACTCTGTCAAAAGCTGAACATCAACTCTGTCCTGATCTCCAGCTCAGGGGAGCTGCCCAACAGGTCTCCTCAGTGTGTCTGGTGGAAATGGACCATCCAAGCAGATGAAGTCTGGTCTGCTGTGCACCGAGCAGCTGTTCTCCACAGAACTCCCCAGAGCACTAAACCTCCAACCAAAGGCCTGCTTTGGTTGTGGCCCACAGCACCTCTGCGTCAGGAGAAAGAGCCTCTTCAAGACAGCCTTTCGCAGAAGAATGTACACCCATGGGTCGAGAATCTGGTTCCATGTGGCCAAGCGCACGGTCAGTAGCAGGTGGCTATATGCATCTTGTCCTTGCTCTTGCATACTCACGATAATGATTGTCACCTGGAAACCAAATGGAAAGTATGTCATCTGTGTGTAATTATGTGATAGTACTGCTCTCTTAAATATAAAGATGCCAGAAAGTTTTACACCAAATAGAGGTATTTCTAGAACCTCACATTAAAAGGATGCTCATTTATTCTCATAAATTAGGTTTCCATCAGTATTACACTCTTAAAAAGTAAGGAACCAAAAAGGGCTCCATGATACCATAGATATCTGTGGTCCCATAAATAACTTTGCAATGGATGGTTTTGAAAAGAACCAGTCAAATAAGATGTATGAGTGTGAAGTGCTTTTTAAAGTTTAAATCTGTTTTCAAACTGAGACAAACACAAATTTTGCTCTGTTGGACATCGGATTGGAACAAAAATCTATGTGTTTGCACATTTTTTGAAAGCACAAATGAAAAATGTTTTCTCCAGTAGCCCATTTCCATTAAATGCAAGTATAGCAATAAAATGCCTAATGCAATACCATTTCCTGACTCATTTTCATCAAGCATCTCATGCATATCAGACAATTTTTTACTCTGGTAGAAACTTGCCTAATTTATTTAACCCTTTGGTCCTCCTGTGGGCCTTTTGTGTCCAGTTCAGTCACATTTTTGACAATTTTATCTGTGTTAATGCAAATGGTATGCAATTTCTCAGATCTTTTAACTTCAACTCATTATATATCAATATATATCGATAATATACTCCATATATCCAATTGCAACACTTGACTCCTTTGTGGCCACTATTGGCCAAATGAAACCCATGAAAACTACATTTTTAATTCCTTGCTATTGTGACAAAACTACATTTCTCAAGTGTTGAGTTTAGAATGAAAACATTCTAACCTAAACTGTACGATTTAGGTTAAAAATGTAAATAACAAGGAATTAAAAGAAAAACAGTTTTCATGGGTTTTCAATTGGCCAAAATTGGCCACGAAGAAGATTAATTAAAAGTAAAGACGAAGAGGACCAGAGGATTAAAATGCTTTGCAAAGAAGATTTGCTCAAATATACACATTATATCTGGCATGGAACTGATCGTCTTACCAGCAAAGGGCCCCAACACACACAGGATACAATCATGATAGCAAGGAGCTGGCACATCATCTCAGAATGGATGGAGCTTTTGTGATGGCGGTGGTAGTTGTGTTCACGGCACAGTCTGGACCGCAGCAGAGTGAAACCAGTCACAGTGTTGCACACGAACGAGACAAGAAGAGCCAGTAATCCCAGCATAGAGAAGATCATGGGGAGAAGGATATCCAGCCAATCACGTGTGCCCATCATGTGGAAAAAGCACCAGCTACGAGACCCCTGAACCTGGTAGGGCCGCTGCACCAGCACGGGTAGGAGAGCTACTAACAGGGCCAGGAGCCAGGTGAGGGCCAGCAGTCTGTTAATGCGGCTGGACGTCAAAGCCATTGAGTGAAAGAACGGCTGAGTGACTCCGATACAACGCTCTACAGCCATAACGCCTCCAAGAAGCAGGGGGCTCAGCCCAAAGAAAGCCATGCAAACACCAAAGAACCCACAAAGGACCTGCTTGGGGTCAAAACTCTCCCAGTGTTTGCCTGAGGCATACACATAGAGAGCTAGAGAGCCATTAATAACATGACCCAGGAAATCAGTCAGCACCAGACCACTCGCAAAGAGCAAGAAGGAGGCTTTGGACTTGAGACGGAATCGCCGGTAGGCTTTGAGAACAATGAAGAGAGCCAGAGTGTTGGAGATTATGCCCACTGTCATGGTTATGACAGAGGAAGTCACAGACACATCTCCTTTCCTACACGTCTCATTAAACATACTGCTTGAGGCTCTTGCTTTGGGTGTCCCATTGTAAGACATGATTAACCACTCTGGTCTGTAGAACAAACAAATAAGAACACCAGTTAAAGGACTGTGATAAAATGGTCGAGATCAATCAAAAGACTGTGCTACAAGACAATATTAATCTCACTAAATAGAAATATAAGTAAACACAAAAAATACAAGCATGTCCAATAACTGCAAGGGTTAGATGAAGGGAGAATGGAAAGGAAAGTCACTGTGTATGTGTGTGTGGTGTTGTCTGTTATGTGCCATGGTTGAGAAGTCTAACTGTTTGTGGATAGAAACATCTCCTGTTCAGTTTATGCTTTTACAATATTAAACATTGAACGTTTTAGTGAAAGGTTTTACTCCAAACAGGTTTCACTCTAAACAGTAAGGCCCCATACTAAATCTGTTTACTTGTGTATATTTTGAAATGAATAAAAAACAATTGCTCCAACCTTCAGCTGAACCTGTGTTATATTTACTTCAATATTTAATACTGTCTTTTGTCCATTCTGCTGTCTCTGGAAAGATACTCGTTTCTTTAAACTTTGGTTAGGGTGTGGGATCCTACTTCATGGCCACAATTTAGTAATGAGTGGGAATGGGATGCATGACTTGGTAAGCCATGGGAACAAGATAATTTATTCATGGCCATTACTTAGTAAGGCATGAGGGCAAGATAATCAAGTTCTGGCTTTGGGCTAGTAAGGGAATGGAAACTAATTAACAAATTGTGGTCACCAGATAATTAAGTCTTCTTTGTGCCTCTGACTAACTGAGTGCGTAACTGAGCTATCTTGTTTTTACACCCAAGCTGTGGCCACTCCTTAGAATTCTATTCTCATGCCTAAGTTGTGGCCATGCATACTTTTTATTAAGAAGGATGTCTCCAGCATATCTTTGCTGTCATATTTTTAGAAAGACTTGATGGTGGTAACTAAGAGTGTTAATGAAAGAAATTAGACTCACAGTCAGGTTGTCCTTCTCTCCAGCGTTCAGTTGTTCTGAGAGCTTGAGGAGACGAGCAGAAGAAGATTTTAGGAAAAGCCTTTTCTAAACAGCATTTCTGTCCTCCATTCCAAAATCTAGTTAAACCCTATTGGACGTAGAAACTAAAAGTGCTGCAGTCTTCTGGTTCAGCTCGCATTTCTCCCCAACAAAACAGGACTATTATATAGGGGAGCTCTGTCTCTCATCTCACTCACAGTGCACTGCTGTGCTGTATCGTGCACTGCGCTCTCAGGGTGGAGCGTGCGCATGGTTAAGAATAAACAACTGCCTTTTTATAGCCAATGTACAGGAATTATATCACTTGAGCAACAGACTGTATTTATCTACTCATTAAAGGCTTCATTAACATTTGTCATAAGCTGACATACGCAATCATAGACATTCCTACAACTAGAATTTGTCATTGTTTCTTCTGTGGCATCATGGACACCTTCTGTCAATTATGGATGCCTGACAAATATACAGGGTTAATTAAATTTGTTTTTCACCCAAAACAAGTCTTTTATGTGTTGTAAAATGTATTACATAGAATTTATTCAATTTGACTTGAGTTATTGTATAAAATGTGTGCATGGATAAATCAAGTCGAGTTGAATTGAACTTTTTGATGAATGACACTAAAACAGCACACCTCTGCGCACACTTACCAGTGTGGAAATTCTACACAACTTGTGTTATTTTTAGAGTGTAGACAAATCTCAACAAGTACAGCAAGTAAAGTTGAAAGTCAATCTAAAATCACCACCATTGGCTTGTTAGTTAATGGTCAAAAAGCAATTCTCTGATTTGAAATAATGAGTCATATTCATTCATAGTTTTCCATCAGAATGAAAAAAACTTCTGCCCTCCTCTTAAGAATTTAATGATAGTGATTACATCGACATGCACCAGAAAATGAACCAATAATATAATGTCTCTCCTCCACTACTTGTATTAGAGGTGCAAAGAAAAGTACAAGAAAATAAAAACTTTCAAGCTCTTTATGACGTAGCAGCTAATAAACAAATAGACAAATAGGTCTACTAAGTAATAATGAGTTGGTTTGGTGGGCCTCTTGAATATAAAAAAATACACCACTGATCATATCTCTGATAACATAAAAAGAATATGCAGAAACAAACAGAGAACCTGTACTTTCCCTTAAGAACAGGATGTGTGTACTTTGTCTACCACTGAAAGCAACACAATGTGTGTTTCATTCTAAAACACCCTATGCCTGTGAATGGCAAGGTGGATAACAAAAAAGACAATGACTGGATTCAGTCATGAAAATTTGTCCTGTGAAATGAGAGGTGAGATTTGTGATGGCCTCCACTGCCAGTCTATTGCTTCAGATATCCCTTTGTAGGAAGGTCACATTAACTCACAGTGCAGTGTAGAGCATTAGGGTCCCCAATATAACGATAGTACTCCACAGCAAAAAGCCCCTTTATGTGTGTGTGTGTGTGTGTGTGTGTGTGTGTGTGAGAGAGAGAGAGAGAGAGAGAAAGAGAGAGAGAGAGAAACCATCAGGGCCTGCCATGTAAGGTCTCTGAAAACTGAACAAGAACAATTTTTGTGCCTCTAATACTTTGTCCAGCAGGTGTTACACTTTCTTTTCCTACACACTCCATCCCTTCGGCGCCGTCCTTTGAACATAATGTGTTCTGTGTCGTTCTTTCACAGTCATTCAGACCAGCCTCTTTAACAAACCCTCTTCAGTGTAATGATCTGCTCCCTGGACAGCCTGTCAGAGCTCCATGAGAAAGTTTTTCAATTCGCACTACAGAAAGTGTGTGTCTGTCCATTATGATGTAACAGATGCAAAAGAACAGCATAAGCAATCTGGAAACACAAAGTAAAGCATAATAGTAATCATAGTGGACTTTTACATTATTGTCAGAAATTTAGACCGTGTCACTGTGTATAACAGACCAATAACAAACATGGATATAAATATATAGTGGAGTACATTCATTACAGTTACATTCAAAGAGCACCCACGTATAGTGAAAAAATGTGAATGTGTGATGTGGTTGAAAAAATGCCTACAAATGCCTATTTTTACAGTGTAAAACCTAAATATGGCCCCAAATATGCTCTCAAAACTGAAATTATGCATAATACATTACCCAACAAGTCAACACATATTTTAAATTATAAATTGAGAAAAGAGTTATTACTTATTAGACCTATTTGTCTATTTATTTAAAAGCTGCTATATCATAAAGGGTGAACCTTTACATTAAAGAAAATGTAAAAGTAAACCTGTATTCATAATGTACAGTGTACACAAACTCCTGCAATGCTAAAATGTATAGACTGTACTGTAATTCATGCACATGCTTTTTCTTTGGTATAAGCAGGTAAATACTGAAATAAATGAATGTAATTTACAGTAATAAAAATACAGGGCTTTAAGAAGAACAAAACAAAAAACACTTAAGGCGTTCCACTGGGGAAATTTTGGATGCAGCTGCCAGAGTTGGGTCACAGGGCAGCAGGCAATCAGGAGCAAGGAGAAATAAATAGCGTTCGCAGATTGGCTACTTTCAAACCTCCTGTCTCTGAGTGCTGTATTTTACGATGCCAAGATGTGTTTTCTTTGTGTTCTCTCGATAGTACCAAAAAATGTATAACTATATTTTACATGGAAATGTAGCTGAATTTATGTTCATATTTATGTTACAAATTTAGTAAATGTTATTTAGTAAATAATTTTGCACTAAAATGCATGAAAAATGATTTATTGATTTATTGATTTAAAGCTGTGACATATCTGGGCCTTGTCCGCCACGCCCACACCATCCTTGTGCTGGGTTGTCTGGGTTAATTCCGTTCAAGGACGTCAAAAAAGCAAAAAAAATACAGAGGATATCTGCGATTCAGTATTTATACTGGAATATAAACGCAGCATTTTTGTTTTTGCTGAACTCAAAGATCTGAAACATTTTCTACATACACAAAAGACCCATTACTCTCAAATATTGTTCACAAATCTGTCTAAATCTGTGTTAGTGAGCACTTCTCCTTCACTCCCACCTCACAGGTGTGGCATATTGATGTGCTGATTAGACAGTATGAATATTGCACAGGTGTGTC
The DNA here is from genome assembly GCA_037974465.1 of Brachypetersius altus. Lineage (NCBI taxonomy): Eukaryota > Metazoa > Chordata > Actinopteri > Characiformes > Alestidae > Brachypetersius > Brachypetersius altus. Next base: position 14,107,435 of record JBBPDB010000039.1, read on the forward strand.
TTAGACTGGCCACAATAAAAGACCCCTCTGAAATGTGCAGTTTGATCATGCAGCACAATGCCAAAGATGTGACAACTTTTGAGGATGCATGCAATTGGCATGCTGACTGCAGGAATATCTTCCAGAGCTGAGAGTAATGGCTCTTTGTGTATATGGAAAATGTTTCAGATCTTTGAGTTCAGCTCATGAAAAATGGGAGCAAAAACAAATGTTGCATTTATATTGTTGTTCTGTATATTAATTTCTGTAGCCTGAATACTTGTTTCACTAACATTTTAAAGCTATTTATATTTATCAGTTCATATTTTTTATTCATTGCATGTTTTTTTTGAAGCAGACATATGTACAGAAAATATACTACATAAAAAAGTAGTTGTTTCCTTTCACTGAATATCACATTGACTGGATGCAACAATTGTCTTCACAATTAAAAGGGAACAGACTTTTATGTCATAGTACAAAATCCATCCAATGGGATATCCCTGCCTTTTTCATGATCATTTAATTCTTTCATAACAGCTGATAATTTGGGAGACATTACTGTTGCTCATATACATGATGGAATTATGGACATCCTGACCCCAGTGAAGATAACATGTACACACGTGACTGTTGGCATCAGTGGTCTCTCAAATTTTCAAGTAGTTCGTAGAAAGGGATGCATGACGCGTTATGTCCGGGGACAAGTCCTGCTCTTCCTTGAGCAGATCTGTACAAGTGAACAGAGACTCTGGGTGTTTCTTCTATCTCGAAATGTCTCGGCCACTGAGGTAAGTTCAGTACACAACATTTGGACAGGTCATTCTTTCATCTTTTCGTCTTTTCATATCTTCACTTCACTTTATTTCTTTACAGATAAAGAAGCAGCATCTGGAGTACAGACCCATTAAAACCAGTTCAGACTGCATTTTGAGACAAAAGGGAAAATATTGCTTGAGTTCCAATCTTACAAGCTACAAGGTTCAGCCAAAGGTATTTTGAGACAAGAAGTCAAACTATACCCAGTACATCCACACTACAAACTAGTCAAGATTATGTATTTTACACTCAATCTTCTGCTTTCCTGACTCCCTTTAAGACCTACACTTTCCATGCTACAAGTGATCGAGACCATCATTCTGCATTTGAGCTTTTCTTTGGCCGTGAAGTATCTGATCTCAGAGTTAAGGTTTGTGAGAAAGGGAGAAAACTGAGAACCAGATGGAATCGTCGTGTGATTCTCAAAGGTGAATATAAAAGACAGTAGAGTTTACGTTTGTTATATGCTATATTTTACTTGGTTTGGTCTGAATCTTGATCAGAGACCTTTAAAGTACATAGCTTGTGTGGCAGAAAGTGGGTCTTAATGTTGTTTTTGTGTCTCATTAGATAATGAGGCATATAAAATAAAAACTGAAGATGGAAACATTACAAAAGGTAAGTCGCATCTTGGTCTTTGTGGAAAGAATTAGTAACTGGTGACCACTAGCAAGTTTCAGTTACTCAAAACGTAATCTCTGGTAAACAGAAGCAATAGTACACCTGTACAGCAAATACATAAATGATATATGTTTAAAATGACTTAACGCTGTCAAGAAAACCAGACTGAATTTTTTTAACACTCTTATGGACGTATTTGGGAAAAGAAACTTTGGAACTATAAGCAATTCAAACATTTTACTTGCATTGGTTATATTTCATTCCTAGGAGAGTCCTTCCTAACAGAGCAGAACTGGAAGTCCTCTTTGTTTGATTTGCTAGAAGAACTATCTGATGATGAGTTGAAGAAGGTGAGATCGTACATGAATAATGCTCAATGCATTATACCCATACCCAGAGGAAAACTGGAGAAAAAGGAGAGACATGACCTTGCAGATCTGATGGTAGAAACGTGGGGCTTCAAGACATCTGTCTATGCCGTTTGTTATTTTATGGAGAAGCTGCCTCGCAAAGATTATGCCGTGCAATTCAAACTGATGCCTTATCTGAAGCAGTTTGGCTTTAGCAATGAGCATAAAAATTCATCCCTACACTTATGCATCCAGCCATCCCTTATCTGAGCCTCTAATTCTAACCAAGGTCTGAAGGTGGAAAAACACCCTGGACAGGCCGCAAGTCCATCGTAGGGTCAATCAGAACATCAGAATATATTTCCTACATATTTCCTACATAACATGATGTCCAGAAAAGAAACACAATATTACTACCTCTGGGGTTACTCTTGTATTTACTCTTAAATATTGTTGTAGTATATTGTTAATAGAATCTGACATATACTTATTCCAGTTACTGATTTTTGGAGAACAGCAGACAGAGTCAATGAAAGGGCTGGAGTACAGCACCACATGGTTATGAACTTCATTCAAATGTTGGAATTTTAAACTAATAATGATTTATTGTTAATCTTATTTAGTCAAGTATGTGTTATTGTTAGAAAACTACCTCCGCCAATCAAATTCTAAGCAAATAAATTATTTTGTATATGTATTATTTTGTCTATTATTTTGCTTTACTTATGTTCTCATTTTTGTCAGAAATTAGTCTAATTATTTTAAAAAGATTGTTTTACAAAAACATCTCCCGCTCATTTAAAGACATGTAAATGGTAGTACACATTCAGCATCATATGTGTTAGACCTAGTTAGAAAAGATTTAGCTAAGAAATGGGGTAGCAATCCCAAATGTACACAAACAGTTTCTTCAAAAGAAGTTGTTCACTTATCCTAAAGAGTCTCCAGACTTTAAACCCCTTTAAAATAGTTGTATTATTTTGAATTTGTTATGCTATTATAGTGGCCCATGTAACCTCAGGGAATGAAGACAATGCTGGAAAAAAGTAATTTTGCTATGTCTTTTGTATTTTTAAGCATCTTTATGAATAAATATTTTTAAGCATAATGTTTATGAATACATATTAGTAGTAAAAATTCCAAAGATGTGTGTAAATTTGTACATATTTCTATGCAATATATAAAACAAAACTATGTATATACTATAAAATTAAATTATGAGCAAATAAACTGTTGCATATATTCATAATTTTGTCAATAATTTCTGTGAGTTTGACACATTGGGTATCCTCAAATAGCGGACATACGATTTTACTGGCAAAGAGTCATAAGTCCTGCAGGGTATACACCACCTATATGATAAAAAAGACAAAAAAAAAAAACATATAAAATTATATTTATTATGTTCTATTTAACCAAGTTAGTGCTGGCTAAGATACACACCATAACAAATCCTGTCAAAGAGAAAAAGCAAGTCAGAGATTTAATACATGTAAAACAGTTAAAAGGGTAAGTGGCTGAGGGATTTGACCACTAGCCCGTTTCAGTTACTCAGAACGTAATCTCTGGTAAACAGAAGCAATAGTACAGCTGTACAGCAAATACATAAATGATAGATGTTTAAAATGACTTAACGCTGTCCAGAAAACCAGACTGAATTTTTTTTAACACTCTTATGGACATATTTGGGAAAAGAAACTTTGGAACTATAAGCAATTCAAACATTTAAATTGCATTGGTTATACAGTCAGGCCCAAAAATATTTGGACAGTGACACAAGTTTTCTTATTTTAGCTGTTTACGAAAACATATTCAGGACACAATTATATAATAAATATGGGCTTAAAGTGCAGACTCTCAGCTGTAATTTGAGTGTATTCACATCCAAATTGGAGCAAGGGTGTAGGAATTACAGCTCTTTAAGTCGTAGCCGCCTCTTTTTCAAGGGACCAAAAGTAATTGGACAATTGACTCAGAAGGCTGCAAAAAAAAAAAAACAAGGCTGCATGGGCTCCTCCCTCGTTAACCTGTCATCAATTAAGCAGTTAAAAGGTCTGGAGTTGATTCCAGGTATAGAGTTTGAACTTGGAAGCTGTTGCTGTGAACACACAACATGCGGTCAAAGGAGCTCTCAAAGGAGGTGAAACAAACTATCCTGAGGCTAAAAAAAAAGAAAAAAACCATCAGAGAGATAGCAGAAATGGTAGGAGTGGCCAAATCAACAGTTTGGTACATTCTGAGAAAAATAGAGTGCACTGGTGAGCTTGGGAACTTAAAAAGGCCTGGACGTCCACGGAAGACAACAGTGGTGGATGATCGCAGAATCCTTTCCATGGTGAAGAAAGACCCATTCACAACATCCACTCAAGTGAAGAACACTCTCCAGGAAGT
>JBBPDB010000039.1:14114219-14136529 GCA_037974465.1 Brachypetersius altus
GAGAGAGAGAGAAAGAGAGAGAGAGAGAGAGAGAGAGAGAGAGAGAGAGAGAGAGAGAGAGAGAGAGAGAGAGAGAGGGGAGAGAACAGCAAATGAGAGCAGCATCTAAAAAATAGGCAAATATGGATGACTTGGAAATCGTTATAAGACTATCAGTGTCACACACAAGTTACATTTAAATGGATGACACCTAATTTAATAAGCTTAACCCAGCCACACTTTGTGCAGCACATGCCCTTTCAGGACAGTGTGAATGACTGTGAATTAAATGAAAATTCAAAGGAGTGCAGACAAGTGGAACAAACCCAATAAGTGATGCATTCATGCAAAAGTCTTACGCGATACATTTATGAATAATAAGAAATCTATGACAGATCTTGGAAATGTGTTTGCTAATTGTTCTGTATCTCTCTTCCCCTATCCCCAAGCTAAAATATCCAAGTTGAGTGCTTTGAGTTCAATGTGTGAAGTGATCTGTTCAATATATGTAGCAGTAATACAACTGAACTGATCATGGTCATCACCCATGGTCAATAGAGAGACAGCTGGTCATGTTCCCAGCTGTATCATGAGTCCAGAGATTTAAAGAGATCTTGATGTATTTGTATATCTGTTTGTGTGTGTCTGTGTCTGTTTAGTCAGTGTCTAATGATCACAGCTCATCAGAACTGCGGATGTTACCTCAGTAACTGCGTAAGCAATGCACCTCTGGTCTAGTTGCTTTTGCAATTTTCTTGGGTAAATAAATGAACAGATTGATGTCTGTGCTGTTCACCTTGCCTCAGGTGGTGAAGGCCAGTGAAACCCTATTGATGCATCTTTGATATCAAAAATAGCCTGGTGTCTCTGTTGCGCTGTATTGATCCATCTTTTAAACACACACTGGCTATATTGTAACGTGATTTCGTCATATATAAGTTACTTTACCTACTGGTATCCCTGCCCATGCTTCACAGTGGGGGGGGGGGGATTTATAGTTAACCTGTTTGCAGTGTTTTATTCTATAGTTTGCAGTATTTTACTTAGCAGAACCTTATTCTGTGTTCTATGGTATATTCTATCTGTCGTTTGTCACATACAGAATGTCTGTCACAATTGTCACAATGATGTCGATTACTATAAGGCCATATAAGACAATTCATGCTACCATTTAAGATATGGTTTGATGAACTTACTGGCATTTAGAAGGCCGTGACATATTAACTGTCTAGAAAGGGTGTGAAAACCTGACCTAACTAACAAGATGACTGCATGTATTAAACTTGTACCAAGCTTCTTTTGAGCACGTGTGTAGCACATGCACAGTGGCACGTACATTTTTCCCCACACACAGCACATAGACACTTTCCCAGAATAAGAACTGACAAAAGAACTGAATGAGTCTGTGAAAACAGAAATGAGCAATAAACTTCTAAAAGAGTTTAAATGGGCAAGAACATTCTAGAAGAGTGAGAATGGAAGAGGACAGTCTAGAAGAGTGAGAATGGAAGAGGACAGTCTAGAAGAGTCAGAATGGGAAAGGGCATTATAAAGCCAAATAAAAAGACTGCAGGAAAAACCTCAGTATGAAAACACCATGCTATATACACAAATGCCAGGGTATTAAAACCATAGGTAAATAATCCACTGTTAAGCGAATTACTAATAACACAAATAAGATTAGAATAAAATAAGATTAGATAAAAATGTATTGGTCCCACAAGTGGGAAATGTAAGTTGGACAGTACAAAGTTAAGAACAGCAAATAACAAAAGAATATATCCATACACAACAGTATGGTATAAAAATCACATTATACACATATACTATACAAATATAGACAGTTAGACATTTGTGTGTAGCACATATATAAACCTATGTATGTATGTATGTATGTATGTACACACTGGATAGCAGCAGGCATTGACAAAAACAGTAAGCAACAAATGGTGGTGTTATTGCACATAACAGGGATCAGTAGTATATTAGTAATATTGATATAAGTAGTGATATTCACATGGCAAGACTATTCCACATATAATAAAAGCAATTGCACATAATTAAATGATTAAACACCTATTTAGAAACACATGGTGTTTCTATGCACAGGCAACCTAGGCAGTTGCCTAGAGGAGTACAGGCAGCCCCATAATCCTCCACAAATGTCATATGCTAGAATAGTGTGGATAGAAAATAATATTCTAAAACTATGACTAATGGGTGGATGTACTTCGGCCCTCAGTTGTGGATCTGTAGTGAGAAAAGATGATGCACTGCTGGAAAGGCTTCTGTGCAAGTTCCTGGGATGAACACACCAAGCTGAAGTCAAGGGTCAGACTGAGCAGATGCTCTCTCGTTGATGATGCCTGTCATTTGATGGATTAGATGCTACTGGAGCTAACCCAGCCACCAGCCTTAAGAATGTCACACTGACATCTTAGCATCAGGTCTCCTATAGATATTGCTCCACATCTTCAGTGACACCAACAATTCAGCACAAACAACTACCAGCAGCCCCAACAATAACGAGGCTTCATATGAGTTCCACTAATTCCTTTCCTGCAACAGCTTTCTTGTGTTAAGACCAATTAAATATGAACCTGTCAGACCACCGACCAAGTGTAGCGCTTCCAAACAAGAAGATGCTGGAAGTAATGGCAGGGTGGCCTTCTTCAATTAGCTCTGGTTCAGTAAGTTATTATTCTCTAAAGCAAGTACAACTGCACATATGTGCATTTTCCCATCATTTGAACTTAATAAAAAAGGCATATGATATAGGGCAGGTTAACTAATGTCTCTGTCTATTAAATCTCCGGTTTGGACGTTCACTCACAGATACAACTCACACTAATGCCAGACCTGTATTAATATTGATCAAAGCTGCTGGAGCACATACATTCCATTAAACTAAAGGAGCAATGATATTCGATGTGCAGAATGTCAAGTTTAATCAGAGTGATATTGATCTTGGACACCAGGTTTGTTGGAGAAGCAGGAGAGGAAGTGTGGTGCTGGCCAGCTATTTCTTACAGAAGCATAATGAAAGACTGGGTATTGAGATTCAAGGTTGAATTCATTTGCTTGGAGGACAGCGCTCTCTGGTCATTTGCAAATGGCATCTGATGGGATAAATTAGGAAGGGCCGACTTGAATATTGCACTATCCGACGAAAACAAGTTAACTGAAGATGTTTCTTCAGCTGTGAAAGAAAGACAAACCTGCTTCTTTCAATAAGAGACATAAACTACATGTCCAAAGGTTTATAGATATCTGCTCATACAATGTTTCTTCTGAAAATAAAGGTATTTATTGGGAGCTTTGCACCTGCTTGACTCTTCTAGGAAGGTTTGACTTGAGATGTTGCTTGTCGATTTGATTGTATTAAGCCCCTAGAGCATTACTGAGGCTTGGTAAAGATATTGGATGATTAGTTCTCATTAAACATACTTCAACTCCCTGGAAGGGTCACCATAACGTCAGAGAATGCAGTTCCACTGCTGCACAGTCCAGGCCTGGGGTTGTATGGGGATATACTCCTCTAGGTGAGGCTTGGCTTTGCCTGGTGGTTAGGCAGGTGCTCCATGCAATTGGAAGGTTATGAGTTCGAATCTCAGGACTGCCAATGGCACCACTGAAGAACCCTTGAGCAAGGTACTGCCCCTGCACACTGCTCCCTGTGTGTCCTTGTCAGCTGCCCACTGCTTCACTTGGTGAATGGGTTACATGCAGAGGACAAAGATCACACTGTTGTCACTGTGTGCTGCGGTGTGTCTTCACGTGTGACAAATGGTTCACGTTCACTTTTTACTTCATGTGTGCATGCTCTAGAGCACCTTACATTACAGCTAGTGCTTTTGTCTAGAAATTACACAAGCAGTACCCGCACTTTAAAGAAACTATGTGAAAGAGAGTCCAGTAACATTTGGACGTCTGTGGTTCACTATAGTACAAAAGTACGGGAACACACCTGTTTTTCAGAGTTTGGGCTAGACCTCTTACTTCTGGTGAAGGGCAATCTTAGTGCTTCAGCAGACCAAAACATTTGACACAAAGCCATGCTTCCAACTGTGTGGTTACTTTTCTATTCCAGCATGACTGTGTCCCAGTGCACAATGCAAGCTCCATAAAGACATGGCTGGAGGAGTTCAGTGTGGAAGTACTTGACCTGCCACACAAAGCCCTGACCTCAACCCCATCCAGCTCCTTTGGGATGAACTTTAACGGAGATCACGAGCCAGGCTTTCTCATCCAACATCATGTCTGACCTCATAAATGTTCTACAGAATGCATGGACACAAACACCCACAGAAACTCCAAAATCTTGTGGAAAGCCTTGCAATAAAAACAGGAGCTGTTGTAGCTGCTAAGAGGGGGCCACCTCAATATTTAAGTTTATGTATTTGAATGCACCCTGTTGGTGTAATGATCGGGCGTCCCAACACTTCTGTCTATATAGAGTTTATGTCCTTCAATAACATTTCTTCAGACAGACTAAAAACCTGTTCATATGGAAGACTTTTTTGGATTTTTCTTGCAAACCAGCAGTGTGTCTCTAGGCAGCTGGCTAATCAATTTCCTGGATCAGCTCAGACTGGGGGCAGGTGTGGACAGAGCTGGCAAAAGCACAGGAAAAATATTTTCTTGATTCCAGTTTTGTGTGGTCAGCTTTGTTTTTAAACTCTGGTATTTCAGGATGGAGGGACTGAAGTGACAAAATTACATTTATTGGCCGTGAGAAAAAACATCTGCAAGTTCAGAAAGTTATGAAGCCTTTTGTTCTTGTGAAGACGGCTATTTTATTCTGCTCTGTATTGCATGTTGGGACGAAAAGCAGCATTATCTAGCTATTCCTGGCATTTTACAGCATTTTACTGGTCTCTTTCTATCATCGTAAATACAATGTACTGTAGCCACAGTGCAGAACAGCGGCGGCATGCCAGAGAGCTTGGTGTGTAATTAGCAGGCAGAGAGCATCCTGTGTCTCTCTTGGCCCTGGATCAAGTCTGCACGCGCAGATCACTTTCAGAGACATTTGAAATGATTCTCTGCAGTGCATTACTGGACCACTTACCTGCTTAGTCATATTGTTCCAAGGTCATTTCCGTCCTCAGTATGTAGCACACATATTACACAACATTCTTGCTTTTTAATCCACACACTTTACCTTTTTTATGGAAGACAGCGAACTTCAAATGACTCCCCCAGTCATTTTCACACTGTTTTCTCGCCCTCTCTCTCGTACACACAAACACACACCCACACACAATGTTGCTCCCACCACCAGTGCATCATAGTTATTCAGCCAAATAAGGGAAGATTGGAAGGTGGGGGTGCAGAGAGAAAAAAGAAGGGAGTGACGGAGAAGAGAGAGAGAGGGAGAGGGAGAGGGAGAGAGAGAGGAAAAGGAGGGGGGAGGTGGGACACAGTGACAGGGGAAAAGGTAGTGTAAGGAATAAGAGCGAAAAAAAAAACATCACCAGAGCTGTTGCAGTGGATACACAGTTTTTTACTGCACGTAGAAGCTGCTCTCTTGTCTGAAATCCTTTCATTTGAGTTTGGAGAGCTCATTAGACACTGAAATGCTAGTTCTGTTCCTGATCAATACTGATTAAAAACTAATGCATAGTTTAAAATGCCACAGGGACAGTGATCCTCTTAGTGCTTGCTCATTGAATTGAAAGGTTTTTTCCATCATGGTCTCAACCATTTGAAAAATTTCAGACACGGAAGAGTGGACCAATTAGCTGACACGCCGCTGAGAAGAACCAGGATGAGTCCAGTCAGAAGCGTCCAGCTGGTCTTCATGATCTGCCTTCAGCATTGTTACGGTAATGTCTCTCACTCTAATGTCCTCTGCTCTTTCACAGACCTTTTTAGACTTTGGAGTTGCTTTTATGGAGTGTGTGAGGTCAAGTACTGGAATGAGCCATGAGAAACAGAAAGTTTCTGATCAACAAATGGCAAGAGGAAATATCTGATCTGTCTCAAAAGCTTACATTTGACACACCATTTTATTTAACTGAATACAGTATAACATGAAGTGAATAGTGCTAAAAACTAAATTAAATTTTAGACCCTAGGTTTAAGTTTCAGCACTTTGGCTCCTGAAAGATGCCACATTTAAAAAACAGCATTAAATGTATCCCTTAATGCAAAAACTGCAGAAATATCCATTTTGATTCTTCCAGTCATTTTAGATTAATGAATGTTTAGTCAATTTGTAAGCAACTTTAACGAAAATGTACCTCCACCGCAATCATGTTGTGTCATATAATCAAATATACAACATGGAATCCAAACATCTCTGCTTTTCTCTAGATTCAGAAGCAAACATCTCAGTCTCTAGAATATCAGCATTCATTACATTTTATATTTTAAATCCTAACCACAATCAGGTGGATGTTTAAACATACTTTTCGTAGCTGAATTTATGCTTGATTTTGTGAAATGAGCCAAATAACATGTTATAATAACAGTATGTTTTCAGTGTACTCTTGATTAAACATTGCTTTTATTATTTGTTCTATAAAATCCTTGAGTCTTCATATCTTTTTGAATGAATTATTCAAATGTTTGCATATTTAAGAAGATCCTCTCTTGTTTGCATATTTAATTGTATTTTTCTATTCACAAAACCTTCAACAGAAGGTGATCAACTTTTAAAAATGATTTGTTATATGTAGTTGTTTAAAAATTTTACCCTGTTTACCTGTAGTAGTTCACTGTAAGCATTTAACATAAGATATGTACATAAGATATTTTACAGAAGCGTCCACTGGAGAAGGTGTAATTGAGTTTGGCGTTAATTAAATGGGGTGGGTGTGGCCTAGTGGTAAGATACGCACCTCTGGATCAAGAGGTCATCGAATCCTACCTTAGGCACCACCACTGGGTTCCTGAGCAAGACCCTTAACCCTAGGGAGACTGTCCCTTGTAGTTAGGAAATGGAAGTCACTTTTAAGCGTCTGCTAAATGCTGTAAATGTAAATGAGAAAATCCTAGCTTCTCGATTAGAGACTAGATAACAACTAAAGATATGAGGTCACACTTCTTACACATTGAAACTTTGCACTGAAGAATATCTCTGCAAGCTTCAGGGGAATGATCAGCCAGACAGGAACTGTGTGTCCTCCTTGTTTAGAAATGTACATGAATATCTTGGCATCCTTTGTAAAGACGAGCAAAACGGTAATTGAAAAATGTCTTTAGGGTTAATTATCACACTCTGACAATGTGAAGATAGCCTTGAAATGCAGGTAGTATATCAAAAACATCATCAGTGATTAATTATAAAGCTGACTGTATGTGCATGCATGTGTTTCCTTCTCACTCTTTCAGTGTGTACACCCACACCGGCGCGCGCCCATGCAGAGGAGAGACTGCTTCAGGTTTTATTCAACCGCTATAATAAACTCTCCCGACCTGTGGCGAACATCTCCGACGTGGTGCTGGTGCACTTTGGCCTCTCTATTGCGCAGCTCATTGATGTGGTGAGTCTCACTGGCACCAAGTACAGTTACTACAAAGTCTAGCTACAACTTACGTTTGAAGAATGCAAAATAATTTTATTCACATATGTCTATTAAACTGTCCGGGATGTTTCTCTGCCCTAATAGTATGGGGATAGGCTCCAGCATCTCCCTGCAACCCTGGGTGAAAAAAGATATGATAATATATTGATATGATATTGATGATGATATTGATACATAGCAATACTTTCTGATTTCATGACCATTCATTTTGTCAAGTCACACACAAGAAGTGTGATAGAATTAAATAGACATATTTGATCGAAATAATACAATTTGCAACATTATTTTATACGTTTCTGCAGGACGAAAAGAATCAAATGATGACCACCAATGTGTGGGTGAAACAGGTATGTTTTGATCAGTTGGAGCATATAATTGAAAATTAATGAGATTTTTAATTGGAACCGGGCTTCCATTACCCCACTCTCAGTTCTTCTGTCATGCCTGCTGATTCAGAACATTGATGAGAGTGTATGTGTCCTGACAGGAATGGAGCGATTACAAGCTGCGCTGGAACCCTGAGGAGTATGAGAATGTCACCTCCATTAGAATCCCCTCTGAGCTCATCTGGAGACCTGATATTGTGCTATACAACAAGTGGGTGACTCTTTATATTAAGACTAAATTTAGCCAGGCCACTCATGTCCACATTTATATTCCTCCTTAACTAAACATTTAACTAAGATTAAAAATATATAATTGAATGTAAAGTCGAATGAAATAGACTGCATAAAATGTAAACCTAAGCTTAGCATCATTCCAAAACCTATTTCTAAACAATTGCTTTAATCAACCAGATATACTGTTAACAATGAAAGTGCCGGTTAATCTATAGGAGATTAAATAGCAGTGATCATTAAAAGACTTGTGACAGTCGTGCTTGCTCCCTGCTCCAAAGTCAACACGCGCCTTAGAAACAGCCGGGGTGTCATCCGTCTTCCAGGGCTACAGCCTTGCATGTTTTATGAATAGCCCCAGATCTCAAAAATAATAAAAACATGGAGACCTGGCGACACACTGCTGTAGCGAGAGCGACGGTGCAGTGCACCCCCCAACCCCACCAGACACTGACTTCTTGCCAGAAAGCTAAAACTGAGTAATGGTCCTAAATCAGCCTTACGGACTTTGAGCTAAGGCATATACAAATTGTTATAAAGGCATGTAAATTGTTGTTCTGCATCATAAAGCCTATCCAATTTCCCTTAATAAACTTCCAATAAGAACTTACTGAAAGACCTTCAAGGGGGAGTTCATAAATTACTTTGTTTGAAAAGCAATAATTTGAAAGAAATTTACAGTTACTCTCCCTACTCACCCAGAATGATTAGAAAACCCTCAGTACTATCATCTTTCCAAAAGGAGATAAGAAAAGTACTACATGTAGGGGTGCCAATTATGTGAGAACTTGTTTTGGGAATATAATTTTTCTATTACTTTAGTATTTCACCATTTTAATATCATATGATTGAAAGCTTAGATTTTCTTGAGTATATTTCTTGAGTAATTCTACAGGGTTCTACAAGCTATTATTTCCTTGTAACATAATCATAACTTAAGATCCTTTTTTGCAGTGCTGATGGAGATTTTGCCGTGACGCATCTCACTAAAGCCCAGCTGTTCCACGATGGCAGAATCAAATGGAAGCCTCCAGCTATATACAAGAGCTCCTGCAGCATTGATGTCACGTTCTTCCCTTTTGATCAGCAGAACTGCACCATGAAGTTTGGCTCTTGGACGTATGACCGAGCCAAGATTGATCTGGTGAGCATGGACAGTGACGTGGACCAGATGGACTACTGGGAGAGCGGAGAGTGGGTCATCATCCATGCTGTGGGGAGGTACAACATCAAGAAGTACGAGTGCTGCACGGAAATCTATCCCGACATCACCTATTCCTTCATCATTCGGCGGCTTCCTCTCTTTTACACCATCAACCTCATCATCCCATGCCTGCTGATCTCCTGCTTGACCGTCCTGGTGTTCTACCTACCCTCGGAGTGTGCAGAAAAGATCACATTGTGCATCTCTGTCCTGCTCTCCCTCACTGTCTTTCTCTTGCTCATCACTGAGATTATCCCCTCTACCTCTCTGGTCATCCCACTCATTGGGGAGTACCTCCTCTTTACCATGATCTTTGTCACACTCTCCATCATCATCACAGTGTTTGTGCTGAATGTTCACCACCGCTCCCCCCGCACACACCGCATGCCTCACTGGGTACGGCAACTCTTCCTCCACCTGGTACCTCGCTACCTGTTCATGAAGCGTCCACCCGCTTCTGGCAAGAGGAATTGCCGGAAACTTATTGAGATGATGCACAGACCAGTAGTGCCGCAAGCCTTGCTGCTAGAAAACACCACTCTCCCTCCCTCCGAGAGCTCCTGCCCTGATGCGAGTGTGCTCTCTGCTGCTCCCTCAGGTGGGCTACAAAGGGACACGGTTACCAAATCCCCTCGTTTCTGCAACTCCCCCAGCAGCCAGTACTCTATCCTGCAAGAGGAACTGGTGCCCCGCACACCTGCACTCAGATACACACAACCATGCAACTCCTCTGCCTCTAGCCCTTCCCCATCTTTAGACACAGCCCTAGGCCCTCTGCTTCACACTCTGCCCCTCACTGAGGTTTGTGAGTTCTACTGCCACAGTGCAGAGAGCGTATTTGTAGATACTAAAGAGGGCTTGCATGAGACAGAGACTCTTCAGAACTGTCAAAGGCATGAAGAGGTCCAACAGACCCACTGCAGTGTAGATGGAGGTGGAAGCACAAGCCAGTGCACAAGACACAAAGTCCTAGACATGGAAAACTCAACGTCCAACTGCAGCAAAGAAGTCAGAACAGGAGAATTGGACAGTCCAGTGTCTCAGTCACTGCTGCGGGCCCTCGAGGGAGTCCAATACATCGCTGACCACCTCAGAGCTGAGGATTCTGACTTTTCGGTAAGTTTCCAGTTTACTGCAGTCAAAAGCCAGGTCTACTGTCAAATGCAAAACAGCTTAGAAGTGTGCCGGGAGAATGTGCCGTGTCTTCTGGCAGGTAGAGTCTTTTCCAACGGCTGTGAAATTCAATTCTGCTGCACTTTTCACTATTTCATGTGGATATCAGCTTGACGCTAAATGCGTAGGCAAGACACAAGCTTCAAATACCAGTGAAGGTTTAAGTTCCTTTACAATTGTTTGAGCCACTTTAGGTTGAACCTTTGTCATTAATTTTTCACCAGGAAGACAAGAAAAAAAAGACAAATCTATAAAACAAGCCTTTCACAGGAAACCAGTCATGTACAAAAAAATCAATCAGAAATGATTGGAAGATGTAGCTTGAGATTTGATGCTTATTTGATATCCTTTTTTTTTTTAACCAGGTAAGAGAAGACTGGAAATACGTTGCCATGGTGATCGATAGAATATTCCTCTGGATGTTTGTGCTGGTGTGCATTCTAGGGACAGCTGGACTGTTTCTTCCTCCCTGGCTGGCGGGCATGATCTAGAATTCGTCCTGGAACACAGTGCTGGACAGGAGGGAGATGGGAAAGAGACCTGCCAGTCAATTTCTGTGTCCTCATTAAAACTGATCTGCTGTATTTTTTCCACTGTCTATATACAATTTCACAGTAGCACATGCCTCAGTGTTGATGAAGCCTTTTTTTCCAAGGTCAGCTTATGTACTGATATCCTTGATATCCCTTCATAAAGTAAATATATTCATTTCTGTCCCTTCAGCAATATATATTTTCCAGTGCAGCTAGTCTGCAGTGCCATTACGTTCTTTCTGTGGGTTATTCCACTCAGAACTGAAAACACTTTCACAGTTGCCATTGGCCTTCTATACACAACCCTTCATGCTTATTTTATGCAACTTTTTTGGCCTATCAAATATTTGAGGGAAAATAGCACTTAAAGACTGAAATCGTATAAGAAGCTTTGTACGTAATGTTGATGGTAAATAATTGTTATATGTGTATGCACTATTTGTACTGTGCCACAGCTGTTTTTCCAGTTAAGAAATGCCAATAAATGAGTTACATTTTATACTTGTGGGGAACTGCTGATGTTCCTTTAGTGCTGGCTGTTGGACGTGTCTGTTCCTGTACCCTTGGGACAAATTTCCCTGTCTGAACAGATTTTGAGTAATAGTCCTCTTTCCTTGCTGGTTTTGACAAATGAGTTGGCATAAGGTCATTATGGATGTCGATGGCAAACCTAAATTAATGTTCCAATACAGGTAGAACGTCCCGTCTCTGTCCACGTACAGACAGACCAAACAGAACGTGTGACGAACTGCTTTGAAGGTGCCACAATTCAACCTGTTGGCAGTTGCATTAGAACACCCACAACAGAATTCATTTCCACACTGCTGGGAGATTTAGCACGACAACGTTGACCTTTATCTGAAAGATTCATGGATATAAACAAACTTGCCTCCCAGACCTAAATGAAGTCTTGCCTGTACACTCGTCTATTAATAACAAACAATTACTCCTCTCAAACGCTTTAATCCAACAATCTGTGTCATTTGGTGCAAATAGGGCCGTTACTAGTAAATGAGCCTATTCAGATGCAGTGTCGTTCAAAATAACCTCTTTTGAGTATTAAATCTGCCTCTTTTTATTGTACCACTATTATACTGCAATATTTTATGGCCAGGCTATTAATCAAATATCCAAAGTTGTGGGGCAGAATTGAAACTACATGAAACAAAAGGATCCAAATCTCAGCTTTCTACAGCATTAAAATACCCTAAGAGCTGCTTATTCATTAGTTTGTTATATCCTGTTCTGTCCTCTTGAGAGGAAGACAGGCATCATATCATTATTACAAGCACAGTCGACCGTCTAGCTCAGCATATGAACAGACTAGGATCCTTGGTTAACCTACCCATACCTGATAAAATAACCATCCAGACATTAGTGAGACCTGCACAGCTGTTTTCAAAATGTTTTTAAACGCATGGTCTAACACCCTAGTTCAAGCAATGAAAAAGATTAGGCAGTACTTTAAAATGGCAAATAACGTTCAGAGAGGAATCATGAAGTGAAACAAAGGAAAAAATAAAGACTTTAAATTATTACACTGGCTACCTGAAGTCCATTTCACATTTGTGTTCCTTCTCAATAATACAAAATTCCCAATTAAACACTTCCATGCTCACTGCTTCAAATAAAGGAAACAATTTCCTCATCAGTATAAACAAGGCCATAGAATATTACTTGCAGTCTTTGATAGAAAACAAGTATCGGATCAAAACTCTGTCATTTTCTTATGTGTATCTACTTTCTTTTGAGCTCTCTGGATGGACTGCTCCTGAGCCTTCAGCTGCTGCAGCAGCTTACGAGATGCCGAGAGCTTCTCCTCCACACGGCTCATCAATGTGGGATCCCTGAGGAAGGGTGGAGACAAAAACAACACACTTCAGGAGAAGAGAACACGAGAAGGGTGGAAATAATAGGGAACAAGAACCCTACCTACCTTCCATTTCGTCGGCTCAGAGACTCTGTGAGTCGCTGGATTTCTTTCTCTACCTGGCTCACTCTCTCAGTGGCCTGGAAGAGCTGGACGTTAAGGGAGCGCTTGGTATTCTTTCCTCCCTGGTAAGCCTCTACCCCAATGACTGGGCAACTAACTGAAGGAGCTGTAGCAGAACCAGTCTCATCTCCTAACTTAGAGTTCAAAAAGTCAAACACATTAGGTCGCGTTGAGGTGGAGGACCGCTTCTTTTTCATTTTCCGTTTGCCAGAGGCTGGCTTGTCTTTGGCGGTGGCAGCCCGAGTCTTCCGCTGAGTCAGCTCTGCGCACTGGTCCAGTGATCTGCCTTTGGGGAGGACCACGGCCTGCACGGGTTCCACGCGGCCAGAAAGCGTCTTACCCAAACCTGCACAAATGCACACATGCCTTCAAGTCCGTTCTGAAATCACTGAAGCACTGCATAATTCCTCTTCTTCCTACTCCAGCTGAGCATTAATTCTAACTGAAAGTGTAAATATCCTCCTATTTTACCATTACATGGCCACATGGAGTCTCTTACCTTTCCCCAACTCGTAGCCCATCTTCATCAAGAGCTTGGAGCCAATGCCACGAGTATGAGCTTCCCAGCCACAGAACTCAGCACTATTCACTTGGGCAAAGTCCTCCTCTTTATTGGAACTGAAGACTAAAACAGGTTTTTTTGCATTGTTTGTTATAAAACATCATAATCATTATCATAATGTTTCAGTGCCAACAAACTTAGAACATTTGTTGATTTTTCAGTTCCATAATTTAAGACCTTTAGGCAAACTGACCAATCTTAATTGAACAGACAAACCTTTAGCATAGCCGGCATCACATTCCTCTTCTGAGTCAGAGGAAGAAAAGGAGGATTCATCTGGCCGAAGAGGGGGAATAACACAGTCAGCCTCCAAGACTGCATCCTTTAGCAGCAAGGAATCATATTTAACTGTGTAAAGGCCATCCTCGATCTCTGGGCATGTTAAAGGCATATAAAACATGTCAATTTCAAGAATATCATCTGCTTCAAAACATATAAGCATAAGAAAAGAAAACAACCAACCAAACAAAGCTCAACTCGAAACCACTGGTTTTAAAACAATGAAAAAAATTCTGGAGAGAACAGCTGAGGAGTTGCACCTGTGATTTTGGCAGGATACCAGATGCCATCTTCATGCTTGGCCAAACACGAGGATCCCGGTTGCATGTTTGTAAGATCTGCCTCAAGAAAGTCCCTCAGCTCGGACACACATACCACCTCCCCATGAGAGTATCTGAGTGACAACCAACACAAATACAGGCACAACCAACTCATTATTTCTGTACTCTTCTGAAGAACCAATGTACCGAATAAAATAGAGAAATAGCTGAAATGTCAATCAAAAATAGCACATATAAATATCCACTTACACAATCTTCCACATATTCTTTAAAATAAATTCAAAGAGCCACTATTTAAATACAGCAAATTATGTCCTCTGGCTTACAGTGATTGTAATGGAAAACTCCCAAATATTTATTATATTAATTTTAAATGACGAGACAAACAATCCTGAATACCTGCAGTTTTCCATGAAGCGGCATTTGCCTTCGAGAAAGAAAGGGCAGGGCTTCATGGACTTGTGTGTAGGATACAGGTAGAGGACTCTCACTTGAGCCTCTGCCTCATCTGGTTCCTCAGAGCACACGACCATAGCATTATGGTATTCTAGTGTTCCCCAAGAGGTGCGATACGGTGCTCGTACTTTAGTGCCACTTAAGTCTTCCTCTTCTTCCTCCTCCTCCTCCTCCTCAGGCTTGGGGCTTTGTGCTACCTCCCCAGTGCTCTCAGAGAGTTCAGAATAGAAGGCAGCAAACTCGCTGTCCAAGCCGACCTCATTGGGTTGTTCTTTGGTTTCAGGTGGTACTGTGGAATCCTCAAGTGAAGCTAAAAGTTGGCTCTTCTTGACAGAAACCAAGCTAGACTCTGTGAGCTCAATAAGCTGTACCAGATCCTCCTTTAATTTCAGCAGATCTGCTTGCTCAGAATCATCCAGACCACAGGCAAGGGCAGCTTCGACTTGCTGAAGCTGAGCCTTGTAGGTTTCAATGGCTTGTTCCAGACTACCTTCATCCATGATAAGGATAAGGAGCTATGATAAGAGCACCTAGATGTCTAAAGGGAGATGGGAATAATGAAGTAAGGCCCTTTTCTGTAACTTGCGTTCCATTCAATAAGCTGACAATGAGAGAACAAATGAAGGTTATACTTTTAGGCTATAATGGATTAATGACATAATTTGTGGGAGAAATCACACCTTTAAGGACACTTAGAGCAGACCTTTAATACCAGTTCAGACTGGACAGTCTTTCCAGGTTTTATAGACTGTTGCAAAGCTGCCTGTTTTGACTTCTGCTGAACTCTAACCAGCCCACTTGCTAAAACTATATACCTTACACTGCAGCTTTACTACTACAAATAAACGGCAAGACTAAAGGTAAATTAATTTACACAGCTTAAAAACACTAAGCCACAAAATGAGTATAGTTTAAAGCACCAACTAACCAGCTATGCTAATAACTAGCACCGGTTTTGGTACACCCCAGCTAGCTATATAGCTGTTAACTAAACTTTTGTTCTCTTTTACTGACTTAACTAGCAGTCATTTTACGTAAATTCAACACAATTTAGGATTTTGGTCTTACATTGCATAGTCCTTAAGTGCGGGTGCATATATTTTGCTGCATCCTCTCTAAAAATCTGTACTTCAGGCTTTAGAAGCGAAGCAGAGAAGCACAGAGGGCGCGTCCCAAATCACGCTTATGTATTTCACACACTTCTTGACTGAGGTATCAGTAATGAATGTGCACTATTTCTACAGCCTATGTAGTGCAGTAGTACATAGTTTGGGACACATCCTGAGCTTTCACTGCCATTACGTCACGATAAAGGACCATTTAAGGTTTCCCCCCACAAAAAAACGAGACAAAAATAAGTATAAAAATATTTTAATGTAGACATATTTTAATGTATCTTTGAAGGTGAACATAATAGGTTTATTAAAATAAGAAGCACACACATTATGTTTTAGATATTTTTGTTCTTGCTTAGTCCACGTATAAAAAAAACTGAACCTAACCATCCCTTGATATAGAGACAAAAAGAATTTGCACCAAATGAACAAAATGGCTTTTTTTTTTTTTTTTTTAGAGAGGGAAATACAATTCCTAGAGTCAGGTGAAGAAGGAGGAGATCTTGCTCTGTGATGTTCTGGCTGAGGACTGTGAAACTGGAGGGGGGAAAAAAAGATATTTGCATTATTTATTTAAAATTATAATGGCATTTTACAGTTTAGAGGGTTGTATCTATTCCAGAACGCTGTGGACATTATATTAATGATTTGAAAACATGTGTGCATCATTGGTGTCTGTGTAAATATGATTTTACCTGGAACTGTGGGACTGGAAACCTCATCTGTTTCTTGGCCGTTCACCGAGGGACTCCCAGTCAAAGATGTTAACATCTCAGAAAACTGCTTACTATGGTGTGGTGGAATGAACACTGCCAACCCTAAACAAAAGAACTGACTAGTTTTTATAACTCTCTACATTTGAAAATACTAAGCAGTACAAAAATACTTTTAAAAAGCTATTACTGCCTCTTGGTATAAGACAAAAACTCACTTCTTAGAAGAATAATGTCTTCGTCTCGTTCCGTTAGCAACCCCACAACTGTTGATACCATCTGCTCATAATTATTTGACTTCTTGTATGTCTGCAATGCTACAAACAGCTGATTAGTTTTTTCAGCACCAATGGCCTTTTTGATATCAGACAGCAGCGCAGCACTAAAATGATTGTCTTTGCCTGACTTCGGGGGCTTCTGCTCTTTCACACGTGCATCCACTGTAAATGGAAAACAACCCACTGAGCAAATACAATCTATATAATATACATATATACACACACAATACAAACTCCACAAAATATAATGTATTATCACAGTTCTTGCTTTTTCAGATGAGCATTTCAGGTTTATTATACACACACACACACATACACACATATATATATATCTCAATAAGACATAAATACAAATGTAATGTGTTACCTTAGCACAGTACTTGTAGTCCATCTATATAATTCAACTCACTCTGAACACCGAATTTGGGGCTATACTTGCCTTCACACAAATTGTGAATTCCCAGATGAGATCCACCTTGATTCAGTTGCTTGCTTGAGTCTAGTTGTTTTTTTGTGTCTGTTTTACAAGTCTCCACTTTAACTGAAAGAAAACAATGTGAAGCTAGCAAGCAGTTTTCCATCCAATACTGACTAGGTGTTCTCTGTGTGTTTTCCAAATTAAAAACAAACAACCAACCATAGTATACATCAGTAAGCACACCTTACCTGTTGGTTGCATGAGCATCTCCCTCTCCTCCCGTGAGAGCGAGTGCTCAGGCTTGTAGCCACAGCCCTGGCCCGTTAGCGACCGACACTTCTCATCAAACTGTTTCTTGTGGTGCGGACGAATAAACTGGTAGAGCCCTAGAGAGAAATTATGTACACGGGCACAAACATCAGAATTGTGTTCCAGTGGAGACTCACTGGTGAGCTGAATAAGGTAATCATACAGAAGAAATACAAGCATCTTTGAGCTTTGTGCTTTGACATGGTATGCATGTGGGATTTCACTAGTAATATTTGTGCCAACATGTGCATTTTCTGTACACACCTCTAAACAGTCTGTGAGTGTTAGGGTCTTGTATGAGGAGCACTGCCACTTTCGTTACCAAGTCATCCAGGACATCTGAAGTCTTGTAAACCTGAAGTGCCTGCATGATCTTTGTGAAGCTATCGTGACTCAAACTTCTCTTCAGCTCCAGCATGAAAGCCTTGCCTTTGCCTGCTGCACTGGACTCTGGTTTCTAAAATAAACATTAATGAGGAAAAAAACCACATACACAGGTGTTGAATATCAGGTAAAACAACAAGTTAGAAGTTACAATTCCTGCAGCCAGCACATGATAATGTTTCTGCAATGCATCCTCCTGATTCTTTCCACACTAAAAACAAATCATAGATGCAAAAGGGCAGTTACCTGTTCTTGAACTACTCTGATCTTGCGTTTCCCACCCCTAGATTCATCATCCAAGCGCTTATCATGTTGTAGGGATAGTGTGGACAAGCGGCTGGCCTGCAATAACAAAGGAAAACAGCAAATCAAACTGTTAAAATACATCATTTGTAATTTTTCTACATTTTCTAACCACAGATTCTAAACATTAGTTTAGATTAGCTTAAGGCAAATGGCTGTATGGATTTTGCGTTCACCCTCTCTTCCCCAACCACATCATCTTCCCCTTCTGGCCTTGGTTCACTGTTGTCCAGGGCATCAAACAGGCTCAGAGGTTTCTTTTTGCTGGAACTCATCTCCATCTCGTACTGAATACACAGCCTGGCTGTTCCTTCTCTCCCAGAGTGCTCCTCTACATCAGCCATATTAGCCGAGAATGGAAGACATGTATATTGTTTGTTATAGTTCTCAAGACACATGTTTGCTTATAGTGCAATGATACATTTGTCCCCTGACAGGCATAAAGAGCACATCATTTAATCACCAGCTAACTGTAGGCTTTTTTTATATATGTATACTGTATGGATCATATTGTATTAAAGTTTTGGAAATGTAACATATTACTGTTTAAACAGTATTTAAGAAAAATTATATTTACCCATTTTTTTGGGATAGCTTTAACACCATCCACAGTAGACACAGAAAAGAAGCACTCCCCAAACAAAATTCACATTGTGTTGCTTTGCAGCCTGAAATGCCTACACACAATTTTTCAAACTATATTTACATAACTATAATATGATATCAACAGAATCAGAGTTTGCATTGAGTAAACACAGCTGGAAAACCTTTTTTGTGCGTCTTTTAATTTCAGGCTAGACAAAGCAAGACAATGCATATTTTGAAGGGGTGATCCTTTTATACATCCACTGCACATTCAGTTTCTCTCAAGACATTGAGAAGAGCTCTTACCCAGTTTCCTTTTCTTCAAGCTGGGCACATGAGAGTCTAGCACTTTGGCTTTCAGAGAGGAGCTAGTTTGCCAGGCACTCTGAGCTGGACGGACGCAACCTCCACCCTGGCCTGCATTTGAAACGGACTGACACACACGCTCTGCCTCTTTCACCTTCTTCTGTGGTACTGGCCTCTAACATAAACAAACACCAGCCTAATGAAGCCTCAACACATTACTGTTTTGCACAACTGCATTTAAAGAAACAAAAAAATAGTTCCTAGTGTTAAAGAAAACACACACACATGCACACGTCATGTGTGCTTGACAATCAAGCTTCCTCACCAGTTTCTGGGCGACCCGGAAGAACTGAGCTGCATCACGAATCACAGTGCCAAAGCTGTCAGAAATCCGTACGTAAGGTCTGACCCAAGAGGGAAGCTGGGCTCGCACATCTGTATTTTTGAACCTAGAAAAAGAATGAGTGTCCAAGTGAAATTACATCTATGATCAAGGGCGAAATGCACTCACCTACAAAGTGTTACCCATTTGTTGATTACTCTCAGCTTTCTCTTGTTGATTCATCTCTTTAGGATTACACAGTAGATTTATATATTGCTAATTGCATGTCAAGTTATAATTTCATCAAATATTCAAATGTAATTATGCACATACATGTATCATCCCATAGAAAGCACAAAGTAACTGATTTATATACTTAAATCAGATTTTATTTTTCCATTTCATTCAATAAAAAAAAAAAAAAAAAAACGTATCCACAGAAACAATTTTATGCAAAATAATAATAATAAATAAAAAAAAACACTTCACTCCAACAACTCTGATGCTGTTTAATTATCTGTATCTGTATGTTTATACGCTACAGCATAAAATTCTCCTCAGAAGTGATGAGCTCTGACCTGTGGTCACAGAGAAAAATGGCTCCGTAATCCTCTCTGTGGCGGATCACTCTGCCAATGGCCTGGTTCACTGCACGAGATGCTTGCTGCCTGTACCACTCCTGCCCAGACAGATACTGAACAGACACCCACCCACATGCAATTTAGCACATCTACAATATACTAACCTCAAAACACTGCATTGAAAGAGCATAAACGTAATTTTCTAACTAACGTAGACAAAACTTTGAACTGAAACTTTACAAATGCAGCTACCTTCATGCCGCGGACTTTGTTTCTGCACATTTCATCCAAATACTGCATCTTCAACACCACTTTGGGATCCATTCTGGGAGGGAAAGGAAGGCCGGTAATGACCACCCCACGGCCATATGTGTCTGCAAAGTCCAAGCCTTCACTTGCCTTGGCAGAAAATAGTAAAACTATTTCAATGGGATGCGGGTATACAGAGATTTCAGATAATGAGGTTTCTAAAGACATCTTGTAGTCATACCTTTCCTCTACATACAGCAAAGAAGCTCCCGCCATTTGACTTCGGATCATTTACCTTGTCATAAAAACCATCTATCACCTGTAAGATGAGGAATATTTGAACGATTATGATTGATAGCCCTGTCGTAGGAAGGCATTATAAGCACTTGACATAAGTGGTACGCAAGTACGCATGCGAGGGATGTACAGTAAATTGTGCGGCAGTTTTCAGTCTTCGCAGCACAAAAGTGTAACTAATTTGCGTAACTTCATACAAGATCTAGAATTGCCACAACCCAGGTAAGGAAAATAATAATCACATTTTAAAATAGGGTTCCTGCCGGTTCACAAAGCCTCACTTCTCCACTAATCAAAACTCAGCGCTTCTGTCTCTGCGTGCCCAGCCCTGTCCCCTCAACTTCACAGCCCTCCCCAGTACACAACCATTCTCCAATCCAGAGTGATCTGCGAAGTGTAAGAAAGTAACCTGAGACCTGTGGGACTGTAAAACACGTACCTCTGTAAATGTGCCTTTTCCTTTGGGTTCAATAAACATAGGCTTCATATTCTCAATGCGGTCTGCATGGCCATTAGCCTGTATGTCAAGGAAGGAACATACCATTTTATTAATTCAGTTTCTTTTCCTGCACTTTCTGAGATCTTTAGTCTGGAAGATCGCTCTTAAAGTGAATTCTGAATAGAATCAAATTCGAACCGTTTCTCCTTACATCATCATGCAAGCATATGTCCATTAAATAGCATTCTGCAAATTGCATGTCAAAATCAGAGCAATTTTTGCTTGCTTATGTGGTTTCATACATTGTATTTCACACCATTACCTTTAAAAACCAGACAAAAACAGCACATCAAAGCACATCATGTCTTCATCAAATATTGCTTAGTAAATTAACCTTATTTAAGGTAGGAAGGGGTTGTTTTGGCCAAATTATCCCTTTAAGGCAAATCTAAATTTAAAAAGTAAATTAAAAAAAAAAAGTGTATTGTTTTATCCTTTCTAAGAAGACAAAGAATAAGCGGATTTACTCATTAATAATGAAAAACATCACCACAAATTAATTACTAGAAGTGTTTATACAAAAGACGTGTATCATAAGTATATGTACCCTCCAGAACTCCAGTGTCTTGTCCAATACAGGGTAGGAGGGGAAGAAGACCAGCAGGCCATGTGGAACCACTCGACTCAGATTTACTGTCAAAAGAGAAAGTGGTGAATAGAGTAATTTGCTGCTTCATTTTGAATACTGTCAGCATTGAATACTGGAAGCCAAGTGTTTGGGCATGAGTGAGTGTTATTTAATTAGTTTTATTGATTTCTTACCAACAGTATTTCCTAAGGACGCCATGTTCTCAGGAACAAACCTGTGCACAAAAATACACAATGTGCTGCATTGATTATGCTCAGTATCTTGCAAAACTAGTACAATCAAATGAGAAACAATCTATGTAGATCAGGCCACCACTACTGTGTTGCCTTTTCCCAAAGTGGAATCTTAAGGTAAATTGACGCTGCAGGCTGAGTATTGCAATGCCTCTTAAGTGCAGCCCATACATGGGGAGGCTGAAGCTGATGTAATATGGGGAAATATCACAGTGAACATTTCTTTACAAACTGCTAGAGAGATGTACCCACCTCCTGTCAAAAGCTGTGCTCAGCTGCACGCCATCTGGGCCTTTGTCGACAATGCTGACGAAAATCTGGTCTTTCTGAATGACATGAGGGTTCTCCAAACTTACAGGGAAAGGGCTAGAGAAGAAAGAACAGGAGCGTGAAAACACCCTAGAGGCTATGCTCATAAAAACAAAACATAAGTGGTTTTTGGGTTTGATATATTTGATAGAGCCTTTACATCATGCACATATATACACACACACACCTAGTGTGTGTGTGTGTATATATA
>JBBPDB010000039.1:14153186-14165529 GCA_037974465.1 Brachypetersius altus
CTTTCTCCAAAATGTTCGCACGCATGGGTCAAAGTTGGCGTACATTTGCGCACATTCTGCCGTCAAGTTTTTTTCTACAGATCGCAACGTTTGCATATAAAGAGCTGTACGCATCTTTTAGGTCCCGTTTTGTGCGTACGCAACGGTTATAAATGAGACCCCAGATGTGTGTAGTTTAATTTTTACTTTATTCCTGTGTGGAACTACTTAATGGTCACCATTATCAACATTGTAGGCATACAAAAAGAGCAAAAATTTGAAAAGGTATTACAAAACATTTATTGCAGTTGACATCAGGTTTATGCAAAAACTTAACATGTGTATGAAAACTGCCTGCCTTGGCTCCAAGTTGGAGAAAAAAAGATTTAACAGCAGTGTCCATTTATCAAGTGCATTTTCTGAAAGCGCCAGACCTTCTACATTATTGAAACCTTTCCCAAACATACCTTTCATAACAAAAGCGTCCAAAACAGCCTATAAACAGATGATGGAAACTGCTCTTCTAAAAAAAATGTCCATTCGACACAATGCTATAATGTTTCTAAAGAAAAGTTTACACAGATCTGAAGAGCGGGTAGAGAAGGAAAGGATACTGAATAATACTTCTTGAATAAAGTAAAACGATGGAATCCAGTAACCAGTATGATTGGACTTTGGTCATTGGGTGAAGTCCTGAAATACAGCTGTTCCTTTGTTTGATTTAATCCATCTTTAGGCTGAGTCTTGGTTGGTGGTACTGGGTGTTCATAAGATATGAACCCTGTTGTTCCATGTTGAACAATGAGGTTACGATGCCTGGCTCTCAAGCTCAGAGGCAGGAGTGTCTGGTTCCTCATCGTTGTATATGTTCTCTGCCTACATGATGGATACAAATATTTTATAAATCAGAGCTCAGAATCAACTGTTAAATGTCAGGTTAGGATGCCTAACTAGTTTCTAACCAGAATAAATCAGTACTGACCATTTGCCAAACTTGCATAATGTTGTCCTCAGACACAGAGCAGATCACCCAGGGTTCATTAGGATTCCATGAGAAATCAGAGATTTTTGCTGTGTGTCCACCATGAATGAACTGTTGCCATTAAAGATACACAATTTTAAAAATGTGCAAAAAAAATGCAACTGGAACAATGACACATTTCCCATATACAGAAGTCTCAACACAGATTTGTGGACTCACCAGCAATTCAGGAGGTCCGTCCTCAGCATCTTCAGCAGACTGTTCCTCTCCGATTTTACTGCACGCATGTCAAACACAAACCATGTGCGTTACTAATAGTACACTGCTCAGCTCAGCTTAAACAGAAAGTTTTGGTTCATGTACCTAATAACTGCTTCAAAGACATACGGCTAGATAAAAAGGTAAACAGGCAGACCAGGCGCCCAGAGTACTTCAGAAAGCTATTCATCACGTCTCTTGGCTCTCTTAACTTCATACATTTAAACAGAAACGTAATGATTTACCTCAAGTCCCAGACGTTAAGTCGCCGGTCTGTACCACTAGAAGCCAAAATGGTCTCATTATGGGGTGACCACTGCACCTGCCACAAGTAATTCACTGTATGTTAAAAACAAACCTTAAAGCCATAAATACTCTTACAACAATGAATTTTCTACAATGATGGGGCCACTAAGATTCATGAGTGGATATAATTGAGTGCGCTGTAAATAGGATGAACTGCATATTTACAGTCAAGTCTTTTATTCTGTTGCCTTTTTAAAATAATGCAACTTTTTCATACAATCACAAACCATTTAAGATCCTGTCCGTGTTTCCCACGGAAACAAACGTTTTATTAAATAAGCCCAGGATGTCTCCAGATCTGTCTCAATACAGAAATGATTCAAGACACTTAATGTTGCAACTCAAAATACACTTCTAAGATCCAGCATGAGACCATTTTTAATGGCCAAGATATTTGAGGATTGTTATAGCCACTCATGTCATCTCTTAGACCATCATTCATAACTAAGATGAGACATAAATCTGCTAAAAAAAAATGCTTCCGTCATTCATTTGCCTACTCTGGCTTCACTTAAGCTAAAATAATATTTAGTAAATATGCTTAAAAGTGACAATGATAAAATAAAATGTAATTTAAAAGAAACAAACTCCCCCTGTACAAGTTTAAAAAAACTGAGGACATATTACATATTTGATACAAACAGATCTACCCTGGCACCGAAGTCTGTCAAATGGGAAAATAATTTGCCACATACTATTTGTGAGTAATACCTGGAAGATTTCATCTTTGTGTGATTCAAAAGAGTGAAGCTTCAGTTTCAGATTACGCAGATCCCAAAGGGCCACAGTCTATAGGGAAAAATGACATGATTTTAATTCCATGAATTATGTTTTTTGTGACAAAAATGCCAATAAGACTGTTTGATACAGAATTTGGACATAAAATCAGTGCTTTGTGAATGACAGTTTAAAGAAATGTGTGTGTAAGTGTGTGGGAATATTAGTGCTGTACAGACCTTATCTGCAGAGCCAGTAGCTAAGATGAATTCACTGTAGGGGTTGAAAGACAAGCAGTTCACCTCTGCAGTGTGGGCATCCACTGAGTGGCTGGCTTTAGATGTGTTGTTTGATCTTGTGTCCCAACTATTTGAAAAATGCATAATTTCCTTTATTAGCTCTTATGGACATAGTATTCAGCTTGATAAATGTTAACTGATAAGTGCCAGCCCCATTACATTTCTACAACAAATGCTGCTATTATTTAAAATAATGCTCTCTGGTCTCATTTCAGACTGTATAACAAAACGGTGACTTGTGAATTATCACTGCAATAGTTAATTGTAATAAAGATTGTATGTTTACACATTCACAGTGCAGTCTTTCGTTTGCCAGTTTGCATAAGCCCATATAGCTTATTTGGGCTTATGCAAAAGAAAACTCAATGTTTTATTATTGCAGAAAATAATTAGTACTTAAGGGCCAGACTTGGAGATTTGGTTAATATTTGATTATTTGTACAGCCTTACTCACATCATTAGTTTCTGGTCATCAGCTACTGATCCAAAAAGTGATTCATGGAGAAGGTGCCAAGACACATCCTCCACCACTGCAGTGTGGCCTGTGAAAATAGTCTTGGCATCTACAATCTTTCCTTCTTTGGGAGATCCACTGATGTCCCATAGACAGATTGTCTGCAGAAAAGGGTGGGTTTGAAACTGTTATTCAGACGTCTGAGCTACACGGCCCTTAATGTAAGCTCTTGGGACTCTGAACTCACATGGTCATCAGAAGCGCTAAGCAGGTTTCCGCTCAAGTTGGGGTTCCAGGACAAACCGTAGCCTTCCTTCTGATGCCCCCTCAGTCTCAGGTCTGGACTGCACTCACCACTAGGGTCTACAGGTGAAAAAAAAAATACTTCTGAACAGGAAGGAAGATGCTGGTTGCCCCAATAGTAGTTTTGGTAATAACTGCTATTAATGTGTCAATAAGTTAAATTCTTGAAATATGCCATAGGTTACAAACCTAATCCTTTTTAAAATCTTTGTTGAGCCATGCGTTTATCATTCATTAAGTACGTTTATTAAACACAGAGCCAAGTTCTTGTATCACTAGGAGTGAAATAACTAACACCAATTTTGTTCAGTCCTGATGACTTATCAAGTTACTTCAGTGTTAAGTCAACAAGAATAAGCTAAACGAACTAGCTAGCCTGGTATCTCTGTGTTTTCCACTCTCAGTGCCTCAGCTACACTGACTAAACTGACTTAGGAGAAACAAATTGCTTGTATCTTGCTATTTACGTCTTGTTAACTCCAAAAAGAGGGTTGAAAAAGAGAGTAACCAAAACATCAAAATAACTGTCAGATTACTAATTTAG
The DNA here is from genome assembly GCA_037974465.1 of Brachypetersius altus. NCBI lineage: Eukaryota > Metazoa > Chordata > Actinopteri > Characiformes > Alestidae > Brachypetersius > Brachypetersius altus. The sequence goes on from JBBPDB010000039.1 coordinate 14,157,029, forward strand.
TATAATTTAATATACTAATTCAGTGTTTGGTCATTTTATGAGCAGGATTTAATTATAGTCTGTATTTTGGCCTTATTTTGTTACTCATAAAGCAGGGAAAATGAGGCAGTCCAATAATAATAATAATAATAATAATAATAATAATAATAATAATAATAATAATAATGAATAACACTGACCTGGTTTGGATGGATGTTTAGTGTAGTCAAAGACCAGCACATCTGATGTAGGGGTCTTTGTGGCGATGATGCAGGGGTTCTGTGGCATGTACCTAGCTCGGTTCACTTCTCCCTCATGATTGATCTTTATCTCAATTTCAATCTTGCCACTCACTGACCCAAATCCTCCAAACTCTGAAGAAAGACAGAGTACCACAAAGTGTGGTAATTGCGTGAATGTGTATATCCTGTACATAGATCAAGCTGATAATAAGAAAAGTGACTTTTTTCTTAACATGTGCATTCAGCACTGGGACAATGCCATCCTTTGTTACTACTGCCACAGATTGATCTCTTGCCTTTCTGTGTCTTCCAGACATCAAATACACATACCTGCTGAAAGAACACAAACAAAGCACTTCAACATTTAAGCCATATGACAAGTCAAATTAAAAAAAACATTTAGGCTGTTTAAATGGCAAACCTCCTTTTTCGCTGTCGTAATGTGATGCATCAAACTGAGCATCGTCGTTGGGGATCTGAACGCTGGCAATGACGAGGTGATTCTGTTCATCTGAAGTGTGTGTTCCCAACACCAGTCTGTGTACCACATAGTCCTTTCCCTCTGGTCTACACAAGAGATGTAGAGTGAAATTATATCAGAGCTTGCTTTTGGAAGAAAGATTAATAGACTGCAGCTGTCTATGTTGTTAACTGTGAAAGTCATTCAACAAAGAAGGCAGTGGTCTGGTTACCTGTTCACATCGGGTAACCACTGCACTGTTAAACTTGGCCATTCAAGTGCGTGTGTCATGACCAAATCATAGAGAAAAGGGGTATTTTTCTTCCATATTTTATATTCTTCGTTTATTACCCGTTCCTCTACTGCATCGTCATATACTACAAAGAAAGACAAAAAAAACACAAGATCTAGTTTTGACAATGCTGCAGATCACAAGCTTTTTGGGGTGTAATTGCCATAAAGTGTCAAAATGAGACAAAGTGCATTAACAATTCAGCTATTTTATCATCAGCCAAGAATGTGCTAACAATGTACACCATATTGTGTTACATAATAGGATAGAACCAAACATCAAGTCATTATAATAAACAAAACTTGACAGTTGGCAAAAACTTCCATTATTGATTTATTTATTATGTCATGGACCTGGCTACATCTGAAATATGGCAGAGGAGGAGAAGACTGTTTGACCAACATCATCTATGGTATGGGAAGTGTGTTCAACTGAAAACTATGTGAAACTGATCTTGTGTGGTATGGCAGCACTTCAGCAATGAGAGAACACCTGAAATGAAAACATGATGGAGCCAAAGACAATAAAACAAATTAATTAAATATTCAATAATTAATATATGTTGCATAGCATACATCTGGGTCTGTTTGAGTTAATATTGTCAATTTGGAATGTCATTTTGTTCTTTTAAATACAAGGATGGAAATAAGAGCTGTTTGTGTTTGATTCGATTCATTGCTAATAATTGACAGATTTAATGTTAAAAAAAATGTTAGTTGCAGCCCTAAAATTCTGACACAGAATCAAACTTTTTCTCATTTGATTTAAATAACTCCATGCTGCAACTAAAAGTTAATGCTGTCCTACAACTTCACAAGGACACAGGTTTGTTTCCTCTGTTCATCTGGAAAGGAAAAATAACTATAGCTTAGACACACCCATAACACTGCACAAATATTTTTTACACAAATATGTTAACAACATATCATGAATAACATCAAATATTGATTATTATAAACTAGGTTTTTTGAGCATATAGTGAATTTTATCAGTACCTGAACACTTCTGAAGTGAATGTTTTGCTACAAAACGACTATCATCACGTTGAATTGTTTTTAGTGCAGTGCGGGATGTTAAGCATGTTAAGTATTTAATATACCATTATTCTTTTCCATCGGTCCCAATTAATAAAACATCAAAATAAAGCATGCATGATGCATCTCGTGCATAGCCAAAGTTAAAAAAGTGAAATGAAAATAAATTTTGACATATCTCCCATTCTTTTAGACTGTTGCACACAACAATCTAAAAGGGTGGGAGACTAACAACTGTAACAAGTACAAAGTAACAACTAAAGAGAGATGAAGAAGGCAGTATCGTTTAATTAGGCTGAATGGACTAAACCCCAATATCCAGCTCAAGGTTTGTCAATGTAGCTTTCAGAAACCCCACCTTTACACACTTTTTCGGGCTCAATGCTGAAGCTCTGTGACATTTAAGTGTCACAGAGTACAGTATGAAAGCGAATATGTTTTATCTCCATGTGAGTAACGTTGTTCGCTAATGCTAACAAACGAGGCGCCAAAACTGGAGAGCTAATCCAGTTAGCCACCAAGCAAACAAAGCAAACATGCTCTCAACTCCTTTACCTTCCTTGTCTGCCATTTCCAAGTATTCTCAGAAAAATGTACAGTCTCAAAGCTCTCAGATGCAATGCCTTAACGTCAGTGAACCGCGACCCAGAGTGAAATAATCTTTTGAACTCCTGTCCCGTGGAGCTCTTTCCGGACCTGTTCCATTCGAGAACAGAAATCGCCTACATCACTACAGAGCGACAGAACGTGGGCTGTCCTTCATCATCACTCTGCGACACCACCCCAATGCGACCGTAGCCCGTCTGTCTGTACTTCGTTAAACAAGCAAATAAAGCATAAAAGCAGACCGCCGGCGAATTCCTTAAATCATGTGGTAAAATGTTATCAGTTGAACAATGCCACGTTTTGTCCCAAGCAAACGAAAATCAACAGGAAGAACCTGAATTTGAGACTTTAAACCTACTCGCTCAAGCTGCAACACTGAGGTTTGTTTTTGAATACTGTCTGGCTAAGCTAGCTTCTGTTTCGAAATGCTTTTTTAAATTTACTTTTTCATTATTGTCTCATCAGTTTTATCAATTTACAGCGTTTGACTCTATACATGAAAAAATATCCAGATATAGAGTTGAAATACTGTTTTAAAATCCAAATTTCAATATTGTCTGGGCTTTTTCATCAGGTTTCGACGTTTGACTCTACATATATCCAAAATAACCTTATAGAGAGTTGAAAATATTGTTTCTCTTTGGAAATGCCGTTTTTAAATTAACTTTTTCTTCCATTTTCAGGGTTTGAAATGGAAATAGGAAAAAAATAACCTGAAAGAGAGTTGAAAATATTGTGGTGTTTTTAATGTGTTTTAAACACTGTCTTCTCTGCTTAGTGGAAAACAACGGCGGGCCTTGTTGAAGAAAGAACGAAGGAAAAGGAAACGTCAAGCTCTTGCTAAACTCAGATCACGTAGGTTAACGTTTCTGTTACTTACGCGTTACTTGCAAAATATGAGCAAAACTATTGGGACGCCTGACCATTACACAAAAATTGACATTACATTAATGACATTGCATTCAAACACATATAGTTTAATATGAACCTGCCTCCTCCTTTTCCTGTTGTAACAGCTTGCACTCTTCTTTGAAGATTTTCCATGCGTTTGAGTGTGTCTGTGTGCCCATTCATTCTGTTAAGCTTTTATAAGATTAGACATCGGATGTTGGGACAAGAAGGCCTGGCTCACTATCTCCGTTCCAGTTCACTCCAAAGGTGTTGGATGAGGTTGAGGTTATGGCTCTGTGTGGGCCAGGCATGTTCTTCCACCCTGAAGTCATCCAGCCATGTCTTTATGGACCACAGTCATGGTAGAATAGAAAAAGCTCTTATTTAAACTGTGTCTACAAACTTGGCAAAGCATGGTGTTGTCTAAAATGTCTTGAACTTCTGAAGAATTAAGATTGCCCTTCACTCATAGTAAGTGGCCACCTGAATTCAATAATTTAGGGATACGTCCCAATACGTTTGTTCACTTAAACTATGCAACCCGTCTAAACGCCCAAAATCTAAATGTTTTTATAGAAAGGGTCTGTATCAGTATGTTGCCTGATTATTAAAGATAACTGTTTGATCAACATTTATGTAACCATTCTTGTACAGTTGATCAGCCTGAAACTGAGCAAGAAGATGGTGATGAAGATGACAAGGAGGCTGAAGAACGGTAAGCTGTGTATGACCATTGACTTCAGCAATCAAGTGTTTGTATACCCAGTGTATTAGTGAAGTATTCTGTTTCATCAATCCAGACAACGTTTACACCAGGAGTGGCTGGAGAGAGAAAGGGTCTTTCAGGAGGAGTTCAGGCTAAAGAAAGAGGTAGAGGAGGCTGCTCGAAAGAAAAAGGAAGAAGAGGAGGTAATAAAGCATGTCCTGATCAGCGTAATTCCATCATTTTATTTTATTTCGAATTTCAAAGATCTGTTATAAATTTTGTTTCACTGATTGCAGAAAAGAATCCGGCAAGAATGGGAAGAACACGAGAGAAAAGAAAGAGAGGAGCGGGAGCAGAAGCAGCAGGAGAAGAGAGACAGAGAGGTGATCCCTGCTGTCGGAGGATAAATTGAAAGAGGCCATTATCCATATATCCTCTCACTCCCTGCTTTCATGTCCATATCACTAAACATGTTTTCTGTAATAAATTGTTCTAAATCTATAAAAAAAAATCAAAACTATTGTTAATTTGTCTGTTAACAGAATAGTTTTACACCCCATGCGTAGACTTAGCTTCTTCAATTTATCACCTGAGCCACAAAGCTAGTGTTGCCAACAAACCCTAGACGACAGTAGTCACCCAAATACCCGAATTAGTTTCAGGACAAATATAACATTAAAATGTCTTAACCTGCTCAGGCCACATACAGGTCTTCATTAGTGTTTCGCAGACTTGTGACTGCTTGAAGCAGTGCAGTTTTCATTTTTCAGCTTATACTAATTCATACTGTAACCTCAACATCATGGACAAGTCTGCTCCACTTTAATGATGAGTTGGATGCAGATTGAATGTCTGTCAGTTGTAGTCTTTTGTGGAAACCACTGTTAATGGTCAAAAGTAGGCATTTACATGCTATTATGGGACATATTTTGGTAGAGCTGGTGTGGCAGAAGTTGAAAGATCGTTTGTCTGACCTTAATCAGACAGTGTAGTTCGTAAATAGCAAAAATACAAATCAGATCTTGACCTCAAATTTCAAAGAAATATTAAACCTGTCATTACACCCCTACTGCAAATCAGTGCATTTCATTTAATCGAGCCATTTGGTAATTTTTATTAGAATATACTGTAAGTCGCCAAACATTTTGCTGTCTGTTAATTTGTCTTGATTGTTTTACATGATGGTTGCTTCATTGCATTCCTTAACTAAGATACACACAAAAGAAAGGGTCACAGGCCTACGGAAGAAAACGTATCTTTTGATAATGATCAATATTTTAATTCTTTTTTCCCCCCAGTGTACAAACAGTACAAGTATTAGATAAAATGCAGTTCTGATGAAGCAAGATTGTGTTCTTAAAAACATTGACATGGCTCCTTACATTATTTCTGTGGGGGCATTTTTGAATTAAAAAGTCATTCATTACTTTGTGGTCTTAACCAATGCTGACAGATATGTGCTAGCTCATTGCAGGTTTTCATCAGCCACACTGTATGTTTGCACCATTTATAGGAAGCTGTACAGAAAATGTTGGACCTAGCAGAAAGCCAGGTATTCTATTCTTTTGGAATATAGTGTAAATGTGAATGCAGAGTTATTTTATTTACTGTTCAATCATTATGCTTAGTTTTAACTGGGTGCTCTTTTTGGCAGCTGGAAAATGGAGGTTCCTGGAAAAATCCTGATGCTCCAGTGGATTATGGGACAGAAAAAGACAAGGCAAACTGTCCCTTCTTCCTTAAAACTGGAGCTTGCAGATTTGGAGAGAGGTAAGATATACATCTTGAGTTGTAATGTTGTTTGCTTTATTTTACCCTGACCATTTGTGATTGTTGTGGACAGGTGCTCCCGGAAGCATGATCACCCAGTATCAAGCAGCACTTTGATGATCCGGGCTATGTTTGTAACATTTGGGATGGAGCAGAGCAAACGTGATGACTATGACACAGACGCTAGTCTAGAATACAGTGAGGAGGAAGTTTACCAGCAGTTTATGGACTTCTATGAAGATGTACTACCAGAGTTCAGGAACGCTGGGAAAATTGTGCAGTTCAAGGTAACACAGCCTGCAAGGTTTCAGTGAAACTGTATTGGGGGGAAAAGACACTAACTATTTCTTACCCTGTTCTAGGTGAGCTGCAACTTTGAACCTCACTTGAGAGGAAATGTTTATGTACAGTATGACACGTAAGTAAGAACAGTGTTTGTAGGTTTTTGCAGACAGTTGGATGAATAAATAGACCCATGCCTGATGAATTTAATACAACCATGCCTATTACTTACTTTTATTATGACTGATTATTTTCTTGTATGTTTGTATAGGGAAGATCAGTGCAAGGAAGCCTTTGTTATGTTTAATGGGCGGTGGTATGCTGGAAAACAGCTACAGTGTGAGTTCTCTCCAGTAACCAGATGGAAAACAGCAATATGTGGTAAGATGTTTGAGAGATCTAAATTGAGGTTTTTGAGATAATATTCCATTGAATGATTTATTCATATTGTTAGTCAGTTTGTGAGAAAGTGTCAAATGATTGTATTGTAATGTAATGTTATTTATTCGGTGTACACTCACTGGACACTTCATTCACTTACATGGTTGAGTGTTTATTGCTCTTAAATGGTTAAATTACAGTTACGGCACTTACAGTTGACCAGGGCAGTTCTACTTTTCCTGTATATGTGCTTGACTTTAAATACATTTTTTCAAGTCTACTGGAAGGGTGTGAAGTGTGATTTGAGAACTACACTGACTGAAATAATTTTAGTTTCAAAATGCATACTGACTTTGCTCCACCTCTGCCTTGAACAGTATTGTATATTCTTTGGTTATATAAATAGTTTTGAATATCTCCTCATGCTAGTTCACAACCTTTCTCTCAGGACTTTTTGACAGACAGAGGTGTCCAAAAGGTAAACACTGCAACTTCCTCCATGTATTTCGAAATCCGGGCAATGAATTCTGGGAGGCAGACCGTGATCTACATTTGTCCCCTGACCGTGGAGGAGGCTTCACTGGACGGTATTCGGAGCGCAGGGACAGGATGTTATCTCAGCGTAGCTACAGCCCTGAACGATCTCGCTATAGAAGAAGCGATAGGAGGAGTCACAGTCGTGAGAAATACACTCACAGAAGAAGTTATAGTAGAGAGAGGCGGAGTCGAAGCAGAAGCAGAGAGAGTTGGAGGTCCCAGCGTTCACAGAGAAGGTGGCAAGGGTCTTTCAGTGAGCGTTATAGGAGAAGTAGGAGCCGTGAGAGACTCGAGTCTCATAGCAAAGAAAAAGACAGTGGTCATATTTCACCTGCAAACTCAAGAAAGAGAACTTCTAGGAGGTCCGAATCAAACAGCCCTGGAGAAGAGTCCAAAACAGGATCTGTAAAGAAAAAGAGCAGGAAGAATCGGAGCTTAAGCCCAAATGCTTATGCTACCTCTACTGATCCTGCAGTTACCCCCTCACATCACCACAAACGATCAAAAAAGAGCAAGAAAAAGAAGAAGAGCAAGAAGAAACAAAAGCGAAAGAAAAGCAGGTCCCACAGCGGGAGCTCCTCTGCATGCTCTGGTAAAGAATCGGAGCAGGAGGAGGATGTAAATAACCAAGATGAACAGAGTACAGAAATGCCTTCAGAGGATAGCAAAACTGATCCCCTCTCAGTACTTCAAGAAAATAATTCAAGTAACTCAAATCAAGCAGATGGAAGCCTGTCAACACCTGATGTCACATCTAGCAACAATGATAATGGAACAGACATGAGCGTTCCCTGATGATTGTATATGAAAAGACGCCAGTTCGTTTCTGTAGCAGATACTGATCATTTGGTTTCCCTTTCCGTTTGGAACAGACACTGCTTTGTGTATCTACAGATGTGAAAATAAATGTTTTATTTTATGTTAAATTTTATTGCAATGTTAAGTGTCTTATTAATTTTGCGGAGTAATCATTCATTAAGTAACTAGATTGATGCTAGATGTTTTAGAAATGATTTATTTACAATGCAGTCTATGAATCAGTTAATGAAAATGTAAATTTTTTTTTTTTTTGCTCTGGTTCTCAGCAAGTGTTGAATGAGGTTAACTGCAGAACATCCCATTGAATATTTATAACTGCTGGGTGAATGACACTGCAGTCCTTTTTCATTCAGTTTAGAGGGAACCAAAAGTATAATTGGACATGGAAATAATTACTAACTGTCTCTTTCCTACTGCTTACTTATTTCTCTATGGCTCATGTATTGTTGGGTTAGGCTTTGGCTAATTATTATTTGACAGTTGTTGTATAGATGCTCTGACT
>JBBPDB010000039.1:14172116-14185673 GCA_037974465.1 Brachypetersius altus
AGGGTGGGTAAAACGCTTGCCAAATGCCACTTTATAATTATTTTTATAACAATTTTATTAGTGTGATTAAACTTTATTATTTGTATTATTAATTGCGTAACATGCCTACTTGTTTGGACAGAATTTCACATATAAATGGATTAAAAGTTAAAATTTTTCTATACAGTCATGTGCAATTCTGTTTTCTAACAGCAGAGGGACTTAGTAAAATTAAAAGTCCAGTAAAAGTAAAAGTCCAATAAAAATAAACTCACGTAAAACCTCAATATAAAAATACATTGTGCTTACAAATGGTAGATATAGATACTATAAATGAGTAACTTGAATTTCTAACATCACAGATGGTGGTTAGGTGTCCGTTATTGTACGTAGAAGAGATTAGTAGTAGATTCAGAACGTTTATTGTCATATGTACAGAAGAAATTACATTTATATATGCAATGAAATTCTTTCTTTTGTGTCCGAGGTTAGGTTAAAGGTTTTTACAAAAAATAAAAATATGTAAAATAAATAAATATAAATAAGTATGTATATAAGAGTATATAACATAAGTAGTGATATTTCACATGGTTATTCACATTATTTACGTAACATTGTGGACTAGAACCCAAAACTGCTTGCCTTATACAGTAGTCCACTGTAGTGGACTACTCATGTGCAATTCTGTTTTCAAACACCAGAGGGTAAGTGAGACGCTCTTTACTCTTCTGCAGTTCCTCTTGTGTCCACCAAGGGCGGTGGAGGACTTTGTCTGCTGGTTATAAGCTCTCAGATCCGCTCTGCTCTCGCCGGGCGTGGTGGCGCGCGCCTGTAATCCAAGCTACTGGGAGGCTGAGGCTGGCGGACCGTTTGAGCTCAGGGGTTCTGGGCTGCAGTGGACTATGCCGATCGGGTGTCCGCACTAAGTTCGGTATCGATATGGTGCTCCTGAGGGAGCTCGGGACCACCAGGTCGCCTAAGGAGGGGTGCACCGGCCCAGGTCGGAAACGGAGCAGGTCAAAGCCCCCGTGCCGATCAGTAGTGGGATCGCGCCTGTGAATAGACACTGCAGTGCAGCCTGAGTAATACAGCGGGACACAGTCTTTTTGTATTACTGAAATGCCTAAATCATTTTGTGTGACTTGAGGGCGATTACTTACATTATAGCGCACTTATTTGAGCTTTTGTCTTTTTATGGCCTTATTTCATAGCTGACTATAACTTGAACCTTTTTGACACTAAGAAGCACCATTTACCATGTTTTTGTGTTTATTGCCCGTTTTGAAAGCTTGGTAATTACCCGCTCTGCACTGCCTCCTATTGGTATATGATAAAAATTACAATTCAAATTCCAAGTAAATAGAGTTGTGGCCAGTAGGAGGCACTATTGGCGCAGATTTTCCTCCAATGATAACTAACGAAAAGTTTTTGTTTTATTACATTACACCGCATTTCTACATTATGAAGCTGTATTTGTGTCCCCGCAACATAAAGGCCATATAATCTAATATCTCAGAGTTCATATAATCTAAAATAATGGGTACATTGACCCATTTTTTTTTCTAAATAAAGTTAATGGGACAGCTATATTATAGAAGCACCGTAGTTTGTACTGTAAATGTATTTGGAAACTCTGATGTTTCAGGGAATTATGTATATTTGTAGGTTGACTTATTACTCAACACCTCATTACTTATTGCTTAACGTATTATTGCTCAACTTATTGTCCTTCTAGTCTTCTCTGATGCTAGTTGCTCATATTCATCTCGTTTTCTCACTGAATGATATGCGAAAGCTCACTCTTGGTATAAGCACACATTGACAGGTTTCTTATGTTGATGGCACAACCCTGTATGATGGATTGTTATGTTTTTTCAATGCATTGTTAAAATACATGACAGGACCCTTTTAGTAACATTATGTAAATGGAAATTATTATACTATGCAGTATGCAAACACTCTTAAAATTTCAGAGTATTCCACTGACTCGCCCATTCAAACACTTAGGGTGAATCTAAGGTGAAAAAGTACCCTGCAAAAAATGTAAGGCATGTTCCCTTTAAAGCATTGTGAGCAGTGCAGTGTCTACTTTACTCTAGTACATGTCATTCTGTGCATCAAGGCTTGGTAATGACGTTATAAGTTAATGAGGTTAAGGTCAAAACAAAGGAAATATTAAACTATTCCTGAGGTTTCCAAGGACTGCTACTAAACTATGTTAGATGTTTCATGCTTTACTGCATTATGTGTAAACATGATAAGACTGGAAATTATTGTAGTTAAACATTAATGATGCGCTTATATTGTCTTGAACAGTCGGTTAAGCTTTTGTTCTGTATGAACCTGCCCAACCCAATTTAAAGCAATAACAATAATTATCTGAACCTGACCCATTTTTATTCTGTGCAAAACTGTTTCTAGGAATAATCTGCTTAATTCACTCACACACAGTGGTCGATAGCACTAAAAGTGAAGGAGAGACTAGAACACTTTTTCACATGATTTTTTGTAACACATTCACATCAAAGGTTTTATGTTCAAAGAAATTGTTTTGCATTATTTCAATGTTAGACACTTATGAAAAAATATTTATATACAATCAAAATTCACTATATGGACAAAATCAGCAGGAACTGCAGCTACAACAGCGTCCAATGTTGCTCTCCACCAGATTTTGGAGTGGGAATTTGTGCCTCTTCAAGAGTAGTTATGCTGTCAGGCACTGATGCTGGAGAGAAGGCCCGGCTCGCAATCTCCAGTTCATTCCAAATGTGTTGGATGGGGTTGAGGTCAGGGCTCTATCCAAGTTCTTCCACACAGAACTCATCCAACCATGTCTTTATGGACCTAGGAGGACAGTCACTGTGAAATAGAAAAGGGTCATTTCCCACACTACTGTGGCCACAAAGTTGGAAGCCTGCCGTTGTCCAAAATATCTTGGTATGCAGAAGTTGTATTAAGATTGCACTGAAAATAATGGACCCAGCCCATGCGCTGGAATAAGAGGTGTTTCCCAATACTTTTGTCCATGTAGTGATGCTCTTCCTTCTGGGACCCCTTCTACGCGATGACGTCATTTCGAGACGGGAGCGCGCACGTTCACACGGCCAGTTATTTCGGTCCGTTTCAAAGTGAGAGGTGCAGGACGGGAGCGAGTTAGCAACACATCCCACGGGTTTTATGTTGCTGCTTTTGAGCCGTCGAGTGTCTGTGTTACTCGTTGGACAGGTCACACCCCGAAGACTTGTTTCGCTGTCGAAGCCCGCCTCCTTGTCTCTAAGAGCGAGTACATTCAGCATCAGACACTGCACGGTCTCTGCTAGCTCAACCAGCCCACAGTCAGTCACCATGCCCGAGAGGAGGCCCTTCGTACGGCTGCCCACTGACGTCTACCCCGTCAACTACGGGTTGTGTCTGAAGCCAGACCTCGTCGACTTCACATTCGAGGGCAAACTGGAGGCGGCCGTGGAGGTAAGTTGATTATAAGATGTCTTGTATTTGCAGACGTAAACACTGTAGCCGTTACAAGGCAAGAAGCGTTCACGTCTGTTAACCGTTTAGTGACAGTCACTGCTAAGCTAACTAGCCAGACCGCTATGTTAGCTGTTTGGCTAAATGGTTTAGCCTAGCGGCTGCCTGAAACCTTCAGCATGACGAGGGCGAACGGGACAGAGAGACAGATAAGCAACTGCTGAAGCTTTAAGCTGTCACCCAGCGAGTTAACTAACTGCCATCTCAACAATGCTCTCCTTTAAGAGTTGGAGGTTAAAAGAACATCTCTGAGCTCAGCCACCCCTTGCTCGTCAAGCAGAACAACCTGCTTGACTTGCTTTCTTCGCAAAGTCCAGTGTTCACCACGTTAGCTTGCGTGCAACGCAAGCAGATATTGATCTAATTCGAAGATCTGTCTGTTAACTGTTGACCCTCACCTGGGTAGTAGGAAGCATTGGCTTTGAGTGCACAAATGAGTAAATCAGTTGCGTTCATAATCGAAACTATTAACTCACGTTTGCCCACTTCAGTTTACTTTGTGCCCCTCCCCTCGTTTAAAGGCTACAAAACGAGGGTAATGGAGCCAGAGCAAGCTCCAGCTCTGCTTTGGGATCGTTTGTTTGGCTTAAGCACACGGTGGTCTCCGGACTGCATGCTTTTCAGATCATGTCAGTTAGTTACCCTAAAATATTGTTAGGTGAGTATGCTATATTCACTAGCTATTTGTAAGCCAGTGACTGGATTAAATAGATAGTTGATGGGCTATGACACTAACAACAAATAATTCCCAGGGATCTGATGTTGACTATCCGTATGACTGCAGCTCAACACCATCGTTCTACAAATCCACTGTGCACATTTCTGGAAAAGTAGGGACACGTCCCCCAGTTATGGCTTTTAAACTTTCCAGCTCGTTATTGCTAAGTGTTATGTATGTGGGGTGTGTTTTTAGCACCTACGATTTTAGTTTGATAGTAGGTGCTAAAAGATTGTTTTTTTTTCACCTTTATTCACTTATGCCCCTCTTGTACCGCCTTGTTTTTATTTTTAATCTTTGGCCAGAGTTTCACTGACAAAATAGGTTTTAACAAGTTTACTTTCTGACTGCATTTATGTTTCAAAGAATAGGTGATATAAGCATTTTTTGTAGGTCACCACAATGACCTGTTAAGTCGCTTTGTGTCTCACTCTACTGTAACCCCATTGTGAAATTCCCCCTGCTAGCTCAATGTAGCCTCTGTGCCAAGTCTTACTGAAGCATGAGATTAACTACATGCCCCACAATGCCACATACTGTGACCATCACCCTCAGTCAGAAGTGGGCTATGGTCAGGTAGCATGGAGACGAAGTGTGCTGCTCCTTACTGTTCTGTACCTCAGAACCACTGTTCACGTGCACGTAAAACAACACCTTATTTCCTCTTATCATCCTGTTATATTTAAACTTTAAGTGTGATTTATTTAGCTTAATGTGTGCATAACCACCATTATTCACCAAAAAGCATGTGCAGAAATGGACTGACCATGTATACAGGCACTCAAATAGAACTCAAGGTAAATCACATTTTGGCAAAACAAGTGCATCCTCTTTGTTCTGGGGTTATAAGATCACAGTGCTTAAAGGGGTGATTTGCCTGGAAAATGTTTTCAGTGAATGTGAATAATGTTACATGAATTATTGTTCATATTGTATGGTATAGACCTTTTTTTTGTGTTTTATTGTTATTTCAGGTTACACAAGCGACAAACCAGATAGTGATGAACTGTGCTGATATAGACATTATTACTGCATCCTTTGCACCAGAAGGGGGGGAGGGTGAGTGTGTCATTCTTATTACAACCACAGTTTCAGGGCATTACCTTGCACATGTAAAGTGCATTCTTTGTTTGCATAAAACTATATTTGAGTTAATTTGGCAGATAGCATGTTTCTTTACATTGTGCCTGTTGCACTCTGTAAAAGCATCATTTTAGTTGTTTAGTAACCAGGGAAAATTAAAACTGCAGCCCTGTTTAGTTTAGGGCTGCGTATTATTTTCAGTAGGAATATGACATATGGCAGTATGCAAATAGGATTCTAACCAATCAGTAATAAGAAATCAGAAATAAAATGGCCACGCTACGAAAGAGCCATTTATAACGCAAACATGCGCACCAGCTTAAAGACTGCACTGTTAAAAATGACCTATTTAAAATGCTAGAGAGGTGATGCCATTTCATATTCTCAATGTTGCATTAAATGTATGAGGCAGTAATGGCTACAGTCACACATCAAACACTTATTATTATCATATTATTATCATTATTATCATCATTATTATTATTATAAGGTAGCAGTACCAGTAGTATTATGCACGATAATTGAGGTTTTGTTGAGGAAAAAAATCTGGATGTTTATAGACCTACATCAGATGAGTTTTTATTGAAGACCTTTACATGATCCGGCGAAAATACATACATACTTTTTGTAAAAATAACAGTCTGAAAATTAGCCAGGTCATATGGATTCATAAAATTATATAAATTTATTTTCATTAATTTAGACCTATCACAGTTTTTACGCAGTTGCATGATCGTAATTAGAGATGATTGGATATGTTTAGGCTGGGACTGTGTATTTAGACTGTGGTCATTTTCCATAATTGTTAAATCAGTTGAGTTTAGTAAAACATGGTACAGTTTTGTCTAATTATCGTCACTTTTGTAATATGTGCATTTGTGAAATTAAATGTTTGCTTCTTCACTTAGAAATTAACGCTACAGGATTCAACTATCAAAATGAGGATGAGAAGGTCACTTTGTCATTTCCCAGTGCTCTTCAGAAAGGTAAACACCACAGCACAACTAGCAGGCTCTATTAAAGGCTCAGCTCTGGCTGAGCAAACCGTCACTTTTTAATCAGTCGCTATAGTTCCTCTTTTGACACCTTAGAACATGTTTAATCAACATGCCTTCCAAGGATAAATGAGTCATTTTCATGTATCACACAAGTTATAATTTCTACATAGCTGCTTGTAAACCAGTCACAGCATTATTTTAATCACTGTTTGAAATCAAACAAAAGTTTTCCATCTGATTTTTAGGATCGGGTATGTTGAAGATTGACTTTGTTGGAGAGTTGAACGACAAAATGAAAGGATTCTACCGAAGTAAATATGCAACTCCTTCAGGAGAAATACGCTATGCTGCTGTCACACAGTTTGAGGTAATAACATAAAAGTCCAATTCCAGTGTGGCTTTAGTCTCTTCATTTGTTCTCGGTATATATCAAACTTGTTGTTATAGACCTTGTTTTTACGTTCTAGCTTCATATTGAATGATCAGCGGTTGTTTTAGTCAGAAGTCAGAAGCGACCATGGGAAGAGGAAATTTCTGTGCCCTTATTCACTTCTCTTGCATTGTGTGGAGTGTTTCTGTTTCTCCCTCATTATTATTTGTGCCGGGTCTATATTGTTCATTTCAGCTTTTCTTTGTAATGCTAAGACTTAACATGGTTGTTTAACTACATAGTGGCATTTGAGTGTGTGTGGTATCTCTGTATGCGTCTGTAAGTCATGTTTAGTACTGTCTATACATGGGCTCTGAACCACAGTCACATGACTAGCTCTGTATGACCTCTCTTTTTTGCTCCCGTTTCCCTTTTCTCTTTTACTGACCCTCATCCACACTGTTTCTCTGCCCCCCCAGGCCACGGATGCTCGCCGAGCTTTCCCCTGCTGGGATGAGCCAGCTATCAAAGCCACCTTTGACATCACCCTCATTGTCCCCAAGGACCGAGTAGCCTTGTCAAATATGGTATGTGTCAAGCCTCTCTCTGCCCCCGTGGAAACACTAGACCCCAAACGGCTTGATTCACATTACTCAGCGAGGGCTTTGTGTTCCCTAGCAGACTGTGAGTGTGTGTTATGTAACAGAGGCTCAGAGGCATTGTACTTCCTCCAGCTGATGCGGCCCAGCTGTCACTCTGCAGCACCGAGGACATCTTTAATGTCGTCTCCATTGTTTAAAACCTTATTTAGTTCTGTTTCTTTATCAGTAACTATTTAAATACAAATTTGCTGCCTGTATTGAATGAAAGAGCTTCAAATTAGGGTAGAAATTTGTTTAAGAGGGCTTTTTTGCTTTAACTGGCTAAAATTCAAAGGCATTGCAAACACAGTTGGTGCACTTTGGAAATATGCTAAACAACATCTTAATTAGAATGCTTTATTGCAATTTAAATTTAACAGAACACCGTTTATTTAATATACTAAGAGGTTAACAAAATACCACACAGACAGTGTTACAAACAGTTTCAGTCTTGAGGCAGTCTTAGTTTGTTTTTTTCCAGTTGTAAGCATTTTCCAGTAGTGACCTATTAACATTAGGGACATCATTGTTGCAGCAACAACATCATATAAAGCAGCATTCCCTTTCATTTATGGATGAACATGTTCATTCTGCCAGGTCAAGCAGTGAAGGAGAGTTCATTTTACAGGCATTTTACCTGTGGACCGTTTTCAAGTAGTAATGCACAGAAACCAAAATTCAGATCAAACAAAGCCAGGTTAGTTATGTGGATGTAAGGACTCTAATTATGCTACACAGGTAATTTTAGAAAAGATGACTAGTGAGGGCTAATTTAATTTTAATCAGTTGAATAAATAAATAATTTGTACTTGCTCAGATCTCACAGCATCTTTAATGGGTGCAAAACTGGCCAACAAGACACAGCAATGAGGATTTAAACGAGAGAGTGAAGTTTTTATTGCTTTCTCCTTTTGATTCTAATTGTTTGTAAATCTTGTACATGTTTTTCTTTTTGTTTTACCTCCAGAAATTCTAATCCTCTTTCTCTTTCAACCAAAAATCCAAAGTAGCTCTTTTGGCTATTTTCAGCCTAACATTTTCTATGATTAAAATATTGCTGCGTCTCTAGTTTTGAGGGATAAAAATGCCCTGAGTTTGCCAGACAGTTGTTTTTATTATATGCTAAACCACAGTTCAGTGCCTTCTGTCTAAAAATCTTGGTACAGAGCTGAATAGGGATGGGAGTGTCATGTCAGTGCAGCTCCAGTTTCGCTATTGATTTTTATGATAGGATGCTAATTACAGCAACTAATGGAGGGAAGATGCATGCAGGAACAGGCAGACATATCTGAAAGCTAATGTTCCTGCAAGTCTGTTAACCAATTAAGCAATTTAAAAGCTTCTTCGTACCACTGTGCATAGAGTAGAACAAGACACTTATCTGACTGTCAGACCTGTTTCCGTATTGCAGAATGTCATTGATCGTAAGCCATACCCAGAAGATGACAGTCTGGTGGAGGTGAAGTTCGCCACTACACCCATCATGTCCACGTATCTGGTGGCATTTGTTATTGGTGAATACGATTTTGTGGAGAGCCAGTCGTCTGATGGCGTGACGGTCCGTGTGTATACACCTGTGGGAAAAGCAGAGCAAGGAAAGTTTGCACTTGAGGTAACAGTTTTGCCCTAGCATACAGCATGTTAAAGAAACACTGTAGTTCAGACCTCTAAAACGCTGTTGAGCCTGACCCTTCTGATGCAACAATGCACACAGACTCCCATAGGCCATAATTACAATTTAACATGACCCAAAAGAGCCAAGCAAACTGCTCATTGGCTGCCTGCCTGTTTTGGTTTATTGTAAAAACTCTCTGTAGCAGTTTCATGTGGGGAGAAAGTAGCGCTGTGTTCTTTTAGTGTCTGATTAATGTGTCATTGTTTTTTTGATTTTTTTTTCTTTTCACACTCTGTTCTAGGTGGCGACAAAGACCTTACCGTTCTACAAAGACTATTTCAGTGTTCCTTATCCACTGCCTAAAATTGATTTAATAGCTATTGCTGATTTTGCTGCTGGTATGTACTAAATGTTTCCCTGCTTCAGAAATTCTTCTGAACTCTTTCCACTGTTTGTGATTTATATATAACATTTTATTTCTATGTCTGTTTAGGTGCCATGGAAAACTGGGGCCTTGTAACTTACAGGTACAATGAAAAGCTAATAGTATAAATGGACTGTTAAGAGACTTGGTGGTAAAACATTTTAGAGCTTACATTGTGAAGGCATTTTAATAATATCCAACCCTTCATAATGACTGCAATGATGTGATGCCCCTCCGCATCAAATTAATTTTAGGGAGACCGCTCTGCTGATTGACCCAAAGAACTCGTGTGCGTCCTCACGACAGTGGGTGGCCCTGGTGGTAGGGCATGAGCTGGCACACCAGTGGTTTGGGAATTTGGTTACTATGGTGAGTGTGTGAACTCACTGTCTGCTTTAAAGTACAGTTATTAACATAGTAGACAAAACTGAGTTTCTTGTTAAGCTATGTTTTTACTTTTACAATACAGGGTTTTAATATATGTAGTTTATTTATTTTAACCATGGTGATGATTTATACTTGCTGACTTGTAGCTTGTAGCTCCTGCAAACTGAAAGTCACTCTGCCTACAGGAGTGGTGGACCCATTTATGGCTTAATGAGGGCTTTGCATCATGGATCGAGTACCTCTGTGTGGACCACTGTTTCCCTGAGTATGACATCTGGACGCAGTTTGTGTCTGCTGACTACACCAGGGCTCTGGATCTGGATGCTCTTGATAACAGTCACCCCATTGAGGTGGGCAAAAACTTTTTCTGTGTCTCTGCCCCCAACATACCCCTTTTTTTTCTTAATAATCTTAATCTTTCCTTTCTTCTTGCTCAGAAACATTTCTGCAGAACTTTCTGAATGATGATGTTCAGGTGTGTTGGTAAACCTATTCCAAATGTTTCTGTTTAGGAAGTGTAAAGTTTCATCTTGTTTACTTCAGAGCTACACAGCTATGAAGTATACTCCTGTCTACACTCAAGTGTCAGTTACTGCAATTTCGTTCCAAGCCTTGATGTAGCTTGATGAAATATGAGAGTGTGTGTGTGTGTGTGTGTGTGGGTGTGTTTGGCAGGTTAATGTAGGACACCCCTCAGAAGTAGATGAAATCTTTGATGCCATATCATACAGCAAAGGCGCCTCTGTTATACGCATGCTGCACAACTACATAGGAGATGAGGTAAGAGAATGAAGCTAACATAGGGGGATCCACACATTATTAATATGGGAACCATTCACTTTGGGCTCTGAAGTTGGCAGTGTTAAGATTAATAAGAGGCAGTGTCCATGTATATCCTCCGACAGGGTGCATGACTATTATGCTAACTGACCTACTTATTACTCAGCCAATAATCTGCAGGGCTGTGTTGGCTGCCCTTGTAATATAAACACCTTAGACCTCTGTGATCTGCAAATCAGTTTTTGTTGTATGGAAAACTCTTGTCTGACTACACTTACTCTTGTCTGAATACACTTACTCTTGTCTGACATGTATTAGATGCCAAAATTCTGCTTTATGTTTTAGGATTTTAGGAAGGGAATGAACGCTTACCTTTTGAAATTTCAGCACAAAAATGCATCAACAGGTAAATGGCCCCATTCAGTCTGTTCACATGGTCTATCCATAGCTACCTAAATTGTTATTAAAATGTTAGTTTGTTAAATTTGATTTGGACATTTCTAAAAGCTGATAATGTTGTTTAGCATTGCTATGTCCTATTTATGAGAACGTCAGCGACATAGTCTTTATAAGACAACAAAAAATTGAGAACTGCTGATTAGTTTTACTATAAAATGTTTGAGATTTGATGGGCTATTTTTTACAGAGTGGAGGAAAAAAAATGCCCAGACTGAAATGTTATGGCCTAAATATACATATGCAGGCAAAATAGGCATTAGGTGACCGGCTCATTGACATTAACAACACAGCACATATCGATTTGAGCAAAACTGCTGTTACTGTGGGAGTTCTGGAGCCAGTGATTTAAAGAATGCTATTCGCTCCAGAATCAGACTCGTAAAAACTACAGGCATTGCAGGTTCATACTGGGTTAAAATAATCTGTCTCGTTAAATCACTCAAATTACAGTACATTGCAAAGTAAAGGTAATTCGGGTTGTATATATTCTCCTTCTGGCATTTTAGGCATTTTAGGTTTTTTATAAACAAAAATGTGAAGTTTATGGTGTTTAGTATTGTACGAATGGGTTTTGTCATGACATAACACCATGAGGTATGTTGGGACTGTGTGATCAAAATCACAGGAAGATTTTTTTTCTGCTTGCATGTGAAAATGCATATCTTAAGAATGCAATGTATGCTGGATTAAAAATAATAACAAGGTGTGCAGGTCTGGACCTGTGACTCCCTGACTTTGATTCCCTTCTTTTATTGTTTATGTGCTAACTTTTTTTATTAGGTTCCTGCTAGTGGTAGTGTCAGTCATAACCACCCCTCCAACCTTTCTGTCCCATTCTGTGTGAGTTTGTCATGGCTTCTCTGTCTTAAATGTTTTATCTATGGCACCCCACTATTTTATTTGTTCTTTGTCTTTTCTTGCAATTTCCACCTACCAGAGGACCTGTGGGACTGTTTGGAGCAGGCTAGTGGGAAACCCATTGCTGCAGTGATGAACTCTTGGACCAAACAGATGGGATTCCCTATTATTGTAGTGGACCAAGAGCAGGTACAAAGGCTTCCTGTCTAGACTTTGGTGTTTCAGCAGGGTATAAAATACCATAAGCCCCACCCCCAGTACATTAAACCAGCTGTGCTCAACAGTTGGAAAAATACCATCATTAAGGTACAAAGAATGATGTGTTAATATATCACAGTATGTAACATTTAAAAGTTCAATGATATTGTGGTAATATTAGTGTCATGCAATGGTTTGCATGAAATAAATCAATAAATGAACAATAAGTGACACTTTTTTAACCATAATTATTAACTGTGTACAGGACACATGCCTAAAACCAAGATGCTCATGAGATCACTTTTCTGGCGTAATATTTGTTAATAATAGTTTTTGGGGTTTTTTTAGCAAGGAGATGATCGGGTGCTGAAGATCTCTCAGAGGAAGTTCTGCGCTAGTGGACCACACAATGGTAAGATCCCTTATTGTTTACGGTGATCCCAGATTCTATGTGTAAGAAGTCTTCAGTATCTGAAAGGAAAATCTGAGTGCTTTTTGACTTGGAAATATGTTTGATAAAGCTGAACCTTGTTAAAGCATATCTGGCAGTAATATTTTGGAAAATTTGCAAATTGAGGCAAATCTATAATTTAGACACACATCATTCATTTTTAAAAGGTGCATCAGCATGAACAGAGAGGGCCACATGTATTCATATCCACACAAGTCTGCAGTTTATGTGCAGTGTTCTTCCTCATGCATATGCATTTAGGGAAGTTTCGCTGTGTGGGATCACACAGAAAGTAGGTGGAGTGTGGCTAATTTTAAGATCCTTATCGATTTACTAATGTTTCAGCAGCTCACGGCTGGCTTGTTTTCTGTTTGTTGTCTGGATCTCAAAAGTCCTCCTTTAACAATGCCAGCAGATTGTTGTTAGACAGAAGTTGTTAGACAGAGTGAGCCTTGAACATGCGCTGAAAGAATGACACAGTTTAAACTAGTTTTTGAAATTAAGTGTTAAATTCAATATTATAGGCAAATATTGAACTCGTTTTGCACTGCTCCATGCTTGTATCCACATCTGGTACACTACCAAAACTCGAAGCACGAAGTGTTTTCTCACACTGGTAATTTTGCCTGAGGTTCTCTGTTTCTTTGAGGATGTCATGGACACAAGTGTTCTGTGGTCAGTGTTAGGTTTTATATCATCCTGACATGTCTTTATTTTCTAGTTCACTGCTGGCAGGGACAGTAAAAAAACAACTTTGAAAAACAAGTACTCACTTATGTGCTTTGCAGTTAGTGAGGGGATTTAGTTTTACTTCTACACTTGAATCTTCTTTTTTTCAGTCCAGAATGGGTCCCGGTCTTCAATTAAACGAAGGCTTCACATTTAATAATGCATCATATTTTGTCACCATTAATGTCTTCTTCACAAAGATGATGAATGGCAGTGGTCTTGGTTGTGATTCCTTCAAACGTTATGTCTTATGTGCATTTAACCTGTGTGTGTGTGTGTGTGTGTGTGTGTGTGTGTGTGTGTGTGTGTGTGTGTGTGTGTGTGTGTGTGTGTGTG
>JBBPDB010000039.1:14185773-14219812 GCA_037974465.1 Brachypetersius altus
TGTGTGTGTGTGTGTGTGTGTGTGTGTGTGTGTGTGTGTGTGTGTGTGTGTGTGTGTGTGTGTGTGTGTGTTAGGGGAGGATTGCCCTAGCTGGATGGTCCCCATTAGCATCTGCACCAGTGAGGACCCCAGCTGCTCCAAGATAAAGGTTCTGTTGGATCAGCCAGAAAGTGCTGTCACCATTCCCAACCTAGGACCAGATAAGTGGGTCAAGGTTAGCTCTTTCTCTTTTTCTCCGTGTGTTAATGTTGAACTTGTAAACCTTAACAAAAAGGTGCAGGTTTGTGATATTCATGATGAAGAAATGTACTGCACAACAAACTACTTATTTGAAGATTTCTAATTGATTATACTTAGTACTCAGCCTGGTGTGTGATGCATTTTACTTCTGTAGATAAATCCTGGTACAGTGGGTTTCTACAGGATCCAGTACGGCTCTGCCATGCTGGAGAGTCTGCTGCCAGGCATCAGAGACCTCACCTTGCTCCCCGTGGACCGCCTGGGCCTTCAGAACGACCTTTTCTCCTTGGTAAGACGGGTGCAGTGCATTATATATTATCACAACCTGTCCACTACTCAGTATCTCTCTCTACCCATATTTACTGCAGCTATGAATGGATGGGCAGACATTTCCATCCCCTTGTCCAATGAGCAAAAGCTGCAAATAGTCTACAGAAACAGTGACTGTTCACAATTTCAAACCTATTATCAATTTGAAGAAGAGAATGGATTATTTATAATTCAATAATTGTCATTATCACCCAGGCCTAATTTCAGTATTGCCAAAGCAGTGTTAAGACTTCGATTGATTGTTCTTTTTCTTTCTGTCAGTCCCGCGCTGGTATGATCAGCACAGTGGAGGTGCTCAAGGTGATGGAGGCATTTGTGAATGAGCCTAACTACACTGTGTGGAGCGACCTGAGCTGTAACCTGGGTGTGCTGTCCTCTTTGCTGTCCTACACTGATTTCCATGAAGAGATTCAGGAGTTCATCAGAGACCTCTTCACCCCCATTGGCCTCAAGCTGGGCTGGGACAGCAAGCCTGGTGAAGGTGATTTGGGAGTAAAGTGAGGGGTGGGATATGTTACTCAGTAAGTGACCCATCAGTGTGAAAGTAGTGATTCATCTGTTATTCAGCTTGTGTGTCCACCAAATCTTTTTTTTTTTTTTTCTCTCCCTCTCTCGGTACGTGTGGGGTCCTTTCATACCTACTTCTCATCTTTTTTGAAGCCTGTGATTTCAGCCAAAGTACTGTTTGAAAGGGGCCTAAATATATGTACACCCCACACTGTTTTTCTGCAGTATAATTCAGTAAATTAATAATAGTGCAAATATATCTAACAGTAAAGTTACTCCGTGCTGTAGTGGCATAATGTTTTCATTAAACACGAATTTGTCATTAGGCCCGGAATGTCCAAACATTTTACGTACGGGTATGTTATTTATATAGATTAGACTTTAGGCTATTTTTAATTGCCATTTTTGCTCCTGTAGTTACATACTTCCCATTTTTTCTTTGTTTTTTTTTTTTTTTTTTCTGTGCATGTGTTTTAATGGTGTCTCTATCAGGACACTTGGATGCTCTGCTGCGCGGACTGGTTTTGGGGAAGCTGGGAAAGGCAGGACACAAGGTCACGCTGGACGAGGCACGGAGGAGATTTAAAGAGCATGTGGAAGGCAAGCAGATCCTCTCTGCAGACCTCAGGAGTCCAGTAAGACTTGCCCAGCCAAACACATTGCGAGCTTTTTCCTTTAGACCATGGATGTTTCTTACTTTCAGTTGTACACATATCAAATCACTTCAGCCTCATTTAATTGTCCCTCCCTCTCAGATTTGGCACAACTGAAGAACTACTTTTTCTCTTATCCGGTCTCTAAAGCACATTCTGTGAAAATGAATACTTAAAGGAGAAACATTGTACAGGTGGTTTTTCTGTATTATCCCAGGTTTACCTAACAGTTCTGAAGCATGGGGACAGCTCAACTCTGGACACAATGCTAAAGGTAAATAAATGTGTAACATGGGACATTTCCCACATTTAAGTTACAGACTCTAAGACTACTCATATATGGAGTAATCGCTACAATCAAGTGCAAAAACAAAAGTTCAGAGGTTCTTATAAATTGAAGTGCTTGAACTTGACATACACATCATGTGATAAATGCAAATTCTGCTTATTCTCCTCTCTCTAGCTACATAAGCAAGCTGATATGCAGGAAGAAAAGAATCGCATAGAAAGAGTTCTAGGAGCAATCTCAGCCCCTGAACTCATCCAGAGAGTGCTAAACTTTGCCCTTTCGGTATGTTTGTGCAAACACATACATACACACACACACACACACACACACACACACACACACACACACACTCATGTACAAACCCATTTTCACAAGGTCAAAATAACAAAAGCATTGTTTGTGCGGTTGTGCAGTTTTATGGGCAGCAATGAGAGAAAGGAAGAAATTTTATAGTTACCACAGGAAACCAGGCTCACTTGAATGTGTTTTTTCTGAGCAAAGAGGAAATTAAAAAGTAACTACAAATCTGAGAATCATCTTTGTAGACTCTTTGTAGTGTAATGTTATTTTGAAAATACGGCAAACAAAATAGTAATAGATGAAACAGCTTAAGGGTAGTTTCTTACTTTTAACAATTTCTGTTCCTCTAAAGTATGTCATTTCCAGTAATTGATTTCCATCATTCTAACATCCAGCTTGTAAAGGTTAGGATCCGATAATGACTATAAATGGAGGCCTTTGGGTTCTGCATTGAACTAACAAAATAGCTTACACTTTCTTCCACACTACTTACTGTTTATGATACCAAATCTGTAATAGAATTTTGGACAATTTAGAACACCACCCTAAATTATCTTCTTTCTTTTTTTTTTAAAGCTAGGAGGAAGTAACAGTGACCTCGGAGTATTGCTTAAAGCTTGCTTAATGCATTATACTGTTGTGACATGGCTTTAAGCAGTATTATTATGAACAGGACGGCTTATCACGACAATAATGCTTATATAGAATTCACTTTGATTGTTGTATCAGCATTTAGCTAGCAGTGGTGTATAATCAGATCACATTTGCACACTTGGTTCGATGCTTCAGCACAGAAAATTCAAGCTTGTAACGGCCATTTAAGTGATTATTTACTTTGTATGCTTTATAGAGGCTCATTCAGTGAAACAACAATGCTGCCTCTGCTTATTATTGGAGGAAATTGTTAGCCTCTTAGCTGACTAGATTGATTATCTTGTCCAAAGACAAGTGCCAGACTGTGCCAAGCTGTTAACTTCTAATTAGTAGAATATTGTTAGTATTAATAATAACAAATATATATGGAGAATTAAATTGAGATGTACACTAAGTAGAATAAAATGGTATGTGTTGACAAACAGGCATTTTAAAAGACAATTTGGTTAATAAATGAAAAGGTTAACACTCCCTTTACACAATATAATATGTCTCAGATAAGACTCATAAAAACAAATGTTTGGGGTAGGCGGTATGATCCCACAGGAATGGTTAATAAGCAGCTTGATTCAAAATGAATGTTTTGCTTCATGCCAGGATCTGTATTTGTCTTTGTATGAGGGGCAGTGGATATGAAACTGATGGGCTGTATTTTAATTCTAACTGGAATGTATATACCTGCAGGAGGAGGTCCGTCCCCAGGACACAGTGTCGGTGATTGGCGGTGTGGCTGGAAGCAGCAAGCAAGGCCGTAAAGCAGCTTGGAAATTCGTCAGAGACAACTGGGAGGAGCTTCATAACCGTTACCAGGGTGGATTCCTCATATCACGCCTTATTAAGGTGAAAACATTCAAACATACTATAAGGCAAACTTTTTGTGTTAAATAGGTGCAGTGATTGATTAATGACCAGGAATCAGTCACTATGAAATAAATGGAACTGTGCACCCTCATTTATAAAAGTATAACATTTTCCTTTTTTGTTTTTATCACCTTCAGCTTACTGTCGATGGTTTTGCAATTGACAAAATGGCTGCGGAAGTAAAGGTAAGCCAATTCAAAGATAAAGGTGTTTATATCTTGATTTGGAGAGCCATAAGTTGACAGCAAGAGGCAACTGGCTGTTTACCACAATGAGTCCTACATAATTATTCTACGATATTCTACTTAAAACAGTTTTAGCGCAGAAGCAGCACTACGTTTTTTGTACTGATGTTATTTGCAATGCAGATTGGCCAAAATCAAAACAATACATTGGTTGACTGGCGATTATGTGTTCTGAGCAGAAATCTGCTAGTTCTAATTTTGGCTGATTTTGATCATGTGACTCAAGTTGCTGATGTACTCAAAAATAATTCTGTACACCTTCCGGACTGTAGAAGCATGATATGTATAATGACTCGTGGCACAGTCACAGACAGAGGAAGGTCTTAAAATAAACAACGTGGTGATAAATTCTGTTTAGCTGTCTGTTCATTTCTTTCAGAATGTCTTTGTTTAAAATACACTGCCAGCTTTACCATCAGTTAATATCTATCTAAAATATCTAGTTTTCACAAATTTCTCTGCTGTAGATGTTTAGTATGCAGTGCTGATCCTCTTCTCCACTTGTTTTGTTTTACATCTCAGAGTTTCTTTGAGAGTCACCATGCGCCAGCAGCCGAGCGTACAGTTCAGCAGTGCTGCGAGAACATTCTCCTGAACGCAGCGTGGCTCAAACGGGATGCTGATGACATCCACCAGTACTTTCTGCAGCGCAAGGTGCCCCCCGTCTGACCCAAGACCTCTGATCCTGGCTTCTCCTGACCTGTTCACTCACTCACTCAGATCTCCCAGCAAATCATCGTTGCCTCCGCCCCTCCGCCGTCCAGAGAGCGAGCGCATCCAGAAACCAAACTGGCTTTGTTTTTTCTATATCCAGTGACAATAACACGAAGATTACAGCACTGCAGTTCCATCTTGAGAATTACCCAAGAGAAATCAAAATCCAGACAGAAGAACCAAAACTGTCAGAAGTGATATGAGGAAAGCTGTACCCTGTTCTGCCTGCTGGAGTTGATGCACGTGCAAAAATGTGAACAGAAATATGTTTTGGGTTTTCTTTTCTTTTCTTTTTAAAGATGGTAACGCATGCATATGCTTTTTACAGTTAGCACTCATTCAGTACAGTACTCTGCCAGACATTTCCGTACGCACATTTAATACAATAGTATGGTAACTGTGAACTGTTTTTTTTTCCTCTTCTCATCTCTTAGTAAGAGGCATGCTTGCAATGTTTGATACTGATGATTTAAAGTTTATTTCAGTTTCATGCGAAAACAGTAATCTACTTTCTTTTTTTTCTTCTGCCATGTCATCCATGATGATGGCCATAGCCAGTTTTACCTGTCAGTACCCTGAGGCTTGGCATGGCAGAATGGGGTTAAAGGTCATGGTAGTGTTATTGTAGAAAGGACTTGTAATGGCAACGGCACTGATCCCCAACGCTAAAACGGTTTTAAAAGCCCAAACAGCGTACGCATGGTACTGTATGTATATTGTATAATGCAAGTATTCTTGCTAAGACCTTCGGCTAATTTCAATTTTGTCATACATTTTCTCCCTTGTATGAAAGGATCCCCACAGCATACTCCAAATGGCTGTTTTTTCTCCCCCCAAGCAACTACAGAAATGGAGGATAAATGGATGAAAAAATTACTATGCCCCTGCATCTGTCACAAAAAAACTGAGTTGTAAAGACAAAATGCATTTTGTAAACTGTATATTCAGTAATTATTTTAATGTTGTGAAAATCACACCTACAGAAGAATAATCATGCTTGGGCCCTTGGAATATATCAGCTGGGTTTAGTTCAAATCAAGGCCCTCTAATCTTTGAAGTGATGATGATTTACTGTTATTGTGCTCTGAGGCCTTAAACTGGTAAAACTGGTTCGCAATAATAATTATTCAGATCAGAGTGGCAATTGTACTTAAACAATCAGATGTTACAGATACACATAGGCTTGCTGAGCGAGTATATCTATTAAGTATATATCTGATGTGGCTCGTAACTTTACAGGAGATCAAGCTGTCCAACTCTTTCCCTGAAACATTTGTTGTGCTTTTGTTTAAGGATACAATTGGTGTTCATTAAAGAGGAAAAGAAATGAAAAGAAAAACATACTCTGAAGTAGTAAAACCATTTCACGTGTGACATGTCTTTGTATGCTTAAAATATTGTTCAAATTTTTTAAAATACTGCAGTTGAATTGATCATGCTAGTCTATATTATTAATTTGCTTTAAAGAAAAGGAATGATTCAGAGGCCAATTGTAAATAAATGTCAATACAATAGCTCAACGTCATCACTTGATATGCAAGTAGAAGATTTGAGTGTTGTTTAATTATGCACCTGTCCCAGAGGTGGCCTTTAGACAAGGCAGTTTATAATAATATTACATATATCACAATTCTAAATTCATCAGGTTATTTGCTCATGATTATGTCCACGAGATGGAAACTTTGCTTCATTGTGGACATGAGTTTAAAGTAAGCAAATGGTTGAGCCTACATAGCTGGGTGTACAGTAAACATTGATGGTATCTGATAAAATAATCCCTGGCCGAGCTAGTACTACTTGCTTTTGGGTTATAATTTATTTGTTAGCATTTACATCTGGTTGCATTATTTTGCTTTTGTATGAATTACAAATATAATTATTGCAGTACACTTAATGAACATATACAGATTGAAACAGGGTTGTGTTGTCTTTTAGGTCAAACTGTTAAAATAGCCTGAATGTGTAAAAGCAGATCTCACAAGGAACTGTAAACAGAGTTGAGTCTCACAAGGAACTGTTTCGTCCTTCAACACCACCTATACATATATACTACACTTTTTTTGTTTTCTTACAGCCATGATAAACATGGAAGTTCTCTAAATGTCGTAAATGTAAGTTCTCCACCTTTAGGAATACAAAAGATAAGTCAGTGTGTCATAAGAAGACAAAATATTTGTAATGTGCTTAAGTTGATGAACAATTCTATACTGTTAAAACAACTAAAAAAGTGACTAAATAATTGGGAGAGTAATATACATTTTCCGCATAGACCCTGTTTGACCACCTTGGCCTCTATTTACCCTATTTGTGTAATTCAAATATGAGAACCCGTTTTTACATTATTCATGCTTATGATCACTGTGTTGTAAGGTAGGTTTTAACAAACATAGACCATCAGGGGGTCCCTGGGGAACAATCTGAGAGCCACATTGCCTTAAAATGTGCTTAATAGACCAAGTAGGAAAAAAATCTTTAAAGTAGTGGTGTGAATATTTTGGCTAATAGCAATTCAGTTAAATTTACATTTGAAGCATGGCGACTAAAATGTCTTGGTATGCTGAAGCATTAAGACTGCCCTTCTCTGGAAGTAAGGGGCCTAGCCCAAAACATGAAAAGCAAGTGTGTCGCGTTCTTATGCCTTAGTGAGCTGCTGGGATGTCACTAACAGCTCTACTATGCTAAACGTAGTTCAGTTGTTTACTGTGATCAGAGTTGCTACTGATCATGGTAAGAGTATAGAAATTTGAAAAGTGGTACACTGGAAGCGTGCTTTTTGGCTCTAGCTACTGCTTTTCCAGGCAATCCCCTGTGATCAAACTTGCTACTAAAGAATTAACTACTGAAACCTAGTTTAAGGAAACTAAAAACAAACAGCTTTAAGACTTCTGGGTTACAGCTCTTGCTACCATGCCTCTATCCGGTGCTGGCGACTGGTCCCAGCTACGACCAGCAGGGGGAGCAATCGACCATGCGGTACTTCTTAGCTAAGTGAAGAAACACTAAATGAACAAAACTATTGGGATAAGCTTGTTTTTCAGGGTTTGTGCTAGGCCCCTTACTTCTTGGGGCTATTGAAGTATTTGAAAGTACTCTCAAAGTTTCTGTTGCTGTTATGGTCATGCATCCCAAAACATTTACCTATTTAGTGGACTTTTTCAGTGCACAAAAGTTGGGTCTCTGAGGCTCAGCATTTTTTTTTACCACTTTATATCCTGGCGCAGGTTCCATTTCAAGTCACAATGGAGATTTAATTTTAAAATGTGTATGTAGACATGTTTATTTGCTTCAAATTTGCTTGCTGCAAATATTTTTTGCTTCTTTATTGCCACATTTATTACAAGAGAATGTGGAGACCCCACTAATGTGGTATTATTCAGTCATGTGAGCAGTGCAGTAATCTAATGTCAAGTAGGTTTATTGTTTTTTAAGCCATATACACAGTACACAGTAAAACGAAACGTTCCTCCAAGATGATGTTACAAGTCAAAACGGCATAAGTGCAGACAGGACAACATATACAGAAAGCAGAGTGCGAGAGCAACAAAAAAACAGGACAACATTTAGTATTTTAATTAAAACATTATTATTGTATTCTTGCAATGGAGATGTCAGGTGTGCAAAATGCAGAAAAGACATGGCTGCAAATGTGAACGAAAACTGACTAAACTACACTTTTGCACCAAAGTGTTGGACCTAGAGAGGCCGCAACAACTTGTTTCACGTCGTCCTATTTTATCATTAGTGTTTCATATCCTCATTCCTGTAGTCCACTAAAATGGCATAGTTTCATGTTTAGCCCCTTGAGCTAAAGTCCTGCTTGAGCTAAAGTTCTGGGATAACATTGTGTTGGAGGTGTTGGGTATTAAGAAAGAACCTCACAGAGTGTTTCCTAATGCACGGAAGTTCTAAATACTAAAACCTAGAAATTAATCAGTCTGTCTTTTTGCAACTGTTTTTAATTACAACTGCACTCCTGAGATGCTTCCTCCTAATTCAATTTTTAAAGTCCAGCTTTCCACAAACTATGTCACACTGACACTGAACCTTCAAAAAGAGACATTTTTCTTTTGAGAGTTTAACACTTACTGTCTGCAGTGCCACAGACTATGATGTGGCTATAACATGTGTTATCAAACCTCAGTTGCCTATAATCATGTGCTATGTTGTCTGTTACTGTGTATTATTGTGTGTTTAGACTTGACTCACCTGGAGCCTTTTGTAGCATGAATGCATTCATTCTGAAAAGGCTGTGTCCCATTCATAATTGATTTATTTCCTAAACTTCCTGCCTGGCCTGAGTTTACCACAAAATATATTCAAAATGAAATAAGGAAATGGCAATATGTTGTTTCGATGCAATGTTTTATGGAACAAAAACCTATGTTCTGGTCAGTGTGTGTGTCTTTCATCATAACAGGCAAGGATTTTAATCAGCTGGAGTTCCCTAAACCTGCACCTCGTGATAACTGTGTATGAAAAAGGGTTCTACTTATGTATCATGTGGAGCAAGTTGCATGTTCATTTTGCAGCTCTGGTTTTCTGACACTTCTTTTTTTGATGTATTGGACAAACAAACAGATGCACAGCACTCTTCAAATTCCTTTCTATCTTACATAGCAAATATTTCTCACAATGTTTCGTTGAGGAAAATGTAAATGTACTGAGGCTGTTTTAAAACACTTGAAATCAAATTCACACTATATGGACACACCTGTTTTTCAGGGTTTGGGCTGTTAAAGTGGAAGCTGTTAAAGCTGCAAATATGGGAGCACCCACATATTAACGTCTATGTATTTGAATGCAATGTCATTAAAGTCCTTGTTT
The DNA here is from genome assembly GCA_037974465.1 of Brachypetersius altus. Lineage (NCBI taxonomy): Eukaryota > Metazoa > Chordata > Actinopteri > Characiformes > Alestidae > Brachypetersius > Brachypetersius altus. The sequence goes on from JBBPDB010000039.1 coordinate 14,195,391, forward strand.
GTGTAATGGTCAAGCTTCCCAGTACGTTTGTCCATATAGTGTATTTTGATGCACAGCCTCCTTTCCTCTAAGTGGCGCTAAGGATGTTTTTCATTTGTTATAATCACTGAAGAAGACAGGGACAAACATGGCTGCGTCCGTTTGTAGGACGTTCAAATTTCTTAATCTGACGGCATGCCACAATGTGAAGGTATGGAATTACGTGATTATTATAGCGAGCACATTAATACATCAATAATATTGATATGCTGCACTGCCTGGCTGTCTCGACTAACAGACAAACAGGAGACGTGAAGAAAAGCGACACTGTGCTCAGCACGTTTATAATAAGTCAGCCTGGAGAAAGAAACATGTCATTTTATGTGTTCTGTCGTGATAGTAAATGCACCCTGATTCTTTTTAGTGTGCAAATAAACAGAATACCTATGTCAGTCTATGTATTTGATTGCAATGTCATCAAAGTCGGTTGGTGTAATGGTCAAGCTTCCCAATACTTTGGGAATTTTGTCTATAAACTGGACCATGGAGCAATTAAATAGCCAGGTGCATGGTCATACCTTTACCTTGAGAATACAATGTTCTTCTGGGAAGCTTTGTGTCCTGGTATTCATGTTACTTTAGCTAACTTGTTCAGGGATGCTTTGAGGAACATGACAGAGTAAATGACGTTGACTTGGCCTCCAAATTTCCCATATCTCAGCCGGATTGAGCAATTGTACAGATGCTTGACAAATGACAAATTGAGGCCCCACCTCACAGTGCTTAAAGGATCTGCTGCTAACATCTTGGTGCCAGATAAAACCCACCTTCTAAGGTCTTGCCTTGATTGGTCCGAGCAGCTTTGGTTACTCAGTGTTGGGCAGATGATCGTTGTAGACTGCACCAAGTTTTATGTTTACAAGAGTGCCATGTTTTATTCAGTTAAATCTAAACACACAACCACTTATTGAGCACTATTGTAGTGGATTAGAAGCTATACCAGCATTCCAATTTGTATTATTATTTTTCATTTTATTTAAAGGCACTCAAGGACACCTTACAGACAAGTAAACCAGATCATAAAACTAATAATGCAAAAGCAGACAAATAAAATAGCCAACACATAAACACAATAAAACAAATAACATATTGATGCCTGAGGTCATGATATGGTCATTGGACCATTGATAAATTTTCGCACCCATTAAAAAGCACCAGCTGAATATTCTGTATCTTTGGATCCAGTGCATTGGGCCCCTGTTGGAGGTGCGTTTATCCCAGCCTGTGGTGATTCCTGTCCGGACAAAGAAGCGATACTTCATTCCTCCTTCAGTGGGCCTTAAAAATAGGACTAATGCAGAGCAGGAGGCAAAGGCACGGGCTGCAGGTGTTGTTATCAGGCAGGAGTACATGGAGAGACCCATTAACATTTCCTGCACAGGTACACCAGTTTCTCATCATCTCAGTTTCAACTTACACTTTGTTTTGTGCTTGATATTCTGTGTTTTTTTTTCTGATTCATATAATTGATAGCCGGGATCATTGATCCGTACATCCCTCCTGAGGGTGATGCTCGCCTTTCCACTTTGTCGAAAGAGGGTCTGAAACAACGCACAGAGCAGCTGCGACAGAGTGCTGCCTCACAGCTAGCGTAAGAGTCCCTACGTTTCATGTGTGCCTCCAATACCATATCTAAAATATGTGCACGGAGTTATCAGTGGATTAAGTACATTTACCTTTTATCTATACTGATGTGCCGTATGTGTTCTGTGATGATCCTGTAGTTGTCCTTTGATGGTACAGTTATGCAGTTATTCAGTAATAGTAGCTACGATGTAGGTGTACCTGATAAACTTGCATGTGATCTGATACTAGTTTGTGATGCTTTGCCTTTAAAAAGAAAACTGTCTTGTAAGAGTATTGTATTAACGTTTCTCATTTTCTTGTTGAAATTTGTTTTTTGTAGGGTGCGTAAAATAAAGGACCACGACTCAGATTTTTCTTCTAAAGAGTTTGCTGTTCAAGCTCAGGAAATGTTCATTGAGGCCCATATGTCTCTGGCTCAGTAAGAAAGATGTTTTTTGTTCTGTTGTGCTTTACTCTTCTGTCAGTGCCAGTACTTAAAAATGGTTGCTATGTTTATCCTGCAGGATCTGCAAGTGGTGCTTTGCAGCAGCTTTAGTTAGTAAATACTGTTCTGTGTGTGCCACAGTGTTTATTTTTAGCACCTACTCGGACTATGAGACCAGCCTCATAATCAAGAAAATGGAAATTAAATCTACGGATGTGGTCCAGATTAAAAGCAATTTGAGGCCAAAATGAACCCTTAGTGTCCTTTGGTCACTTGCACAAAACATCTGTGAATATTGGCATGATATTTTCCCTTTTACATAAAATGAGCTGCATCAAATATTTTAAGCGAATTATTTAACTACATTTTAGCATTTACGTTTTCACAGTTTTAAAGCTTTTTTGGTGTGGGGGGTGCAGCTGGTGGCCTAGTAGTTAGAGTGTTGCTCCTGCAGTCAGAGGGTTGCGGGTTACATTACAATGTTGTGATGTGTCTTCTGGGATGATTTGTCTTCTAGTTGTTTTTATTTTAGTGCAGCTCTAAACAAAGTTAATTATCTCTGTTTAGGTTCAACAAAGAGAAGCTCCATTCTTTGGTGACTGAAAGGTGTTACCCTGTATGTAAACCATTCCTTGGTTATTAAACTTCCAGAATATCAAAGCTTATTGAAGTGTTGAGAAGACTATGATTATACATGACTAGACACAAGGAAACTAATTTTGGTTCATGGGGTTTGTGTTGTAGGAGATGGTTAGAGGGAACCGGTATAAAAAGCTGAGTTGGCGCTTCATTGAGTCATTAGAGCCACCGCGGGTGGTTCATGCCCGATGCCAAGATATGATCAGCAAGGGCAATCTGTACGGTCAAGTGACAGTCCGTATGCACTCTAGACAGGTCAGTGAAGCACCATATTGGCTACATAAGTGATATATACTGCAGTCTACTCGTGAAGTTGAAGGACACCGTGCTTTTTATAGAACGCTATTTATCGATCTATCCATCCATCTATCTGTCTGTTTGTACTTTTTTTGGCATTCAGACACTGGCAATCTATGACCGATTTGGTCGACTGATGGTGGGTGATGAAGAGGAGCCCAGGGATGTCTTGGAGTACCTGGTGATGGAGAGGCACCTAGTCAACCCCTATGGTCGTTGGAGGCTACATGGCAAAATTGTCCCAGCCTGGGCTCCACCTAAAGACCCCATCATTAAGGTTTGTGAGTTTAATAGAAGGTATTGTTTTGTAGCAGAGCTAGATTCATAGCCAGTGCACTGTTTATTTAGTGTTTCTTAGAGAACTTGTTGCTCTTATAGATTTCTCATTGCAGATAAATTGTGTACTGAACTGGTGATGATTTAACAAAATTCTCGGTGCCGACTCGAGTTATATTCCCGCTCCTTCCCATGTTTCTGTTCATTAACATATACTTTTCCCCTTTCTTAGACTGTTATGATTCCAGGTCCCAAGCTCAAGCCAGATGAGGAGTTTGAGGGCCTCAATTATGAGGTACCGAAGCCCAAGCCAGTGCAGTGGTACAAGTAAACTAGAGGCCTCCATCCCCTTTGTACAGACTGTGTTGACTTTTGAAATAAACTGCTTTCACTGAAAACCTGTCCTGCATCGTCACTGAATAGGGACGGTTTGTATAGCTTTGGTCAACATACAGTTGTCCAGAAAATCTAATGTAACTTTTGGCTCTCCAAAATCTGCATTTAATGTCTGTCTGCCATACAAAAATATGCTTCATATTCTTCATTGAAATAAATCAGGAAAGCTCACGTCAAGGTCAGTGCACTATTTTACAACAATTATATTTAGTGGATTTAAATGAAAAGGTTGTTGAAGGTGACCATTTTAGTCATTTTGCCTCTGCACGCAAATACGAAGAAGGATAAGCACATAACCTTAAGGAGATTTATGTGTAGACTGAGGACCCACACAAAAACCATGGCTGTTTTATACATAGTCCCTCTAGATTAGGCGCTCAAATGTAATTGAGCAGTTTTTGATTAGTTGTCTTAGCTATCTGTGTTTTATTAGATAATGCAGAAGAAAACAAACTTAAGGATAAGAGCTGATTCTTAAGTCTGTTGTATGCAAATAGATCTCAAGGCCAGCAAATACTAGAAAAAACTATTTTGGCAGGATGAAACACTATTCCAGACACATTACTAAATGAGTCCTGCTTAACTTGTGATTTTTCTGTTATGATAATTTGTCTACTCATGGTTTCCTGAGATGGTGGGACTGAATTCCAGTTTGAATAAATGGAACTATTTTATATTGAACTAGCATATACAACCTAGCTGGCATTTCTTGTGTTATTAATAACTTATTTCTTTTATTCCTCGGCATAAATGGGGACAGGCTGAGCCCTGAATTTTAGTGAATGGTCAATGACACAAAGGCTCTTTGAAAGTTCAAAATAGTTTATATTTACATTGTTTACAAACAAAACAGTTCTGTTAATAAATGCATACTTGCATATCAAATGTAATGTAAACATAATGGCTTTTATAAATTGCTCATGATATCTTGCAAATGGCCTTGGACATTCCTGAACACTGTCCCCCAGACATAATTCACTGCCACATCAGTTGTTTAATAAATGCATTGCAAATCCAGAGTTGGTTATATCACAGAAAACACGTGCATTCAGCATAAATGGATGTAGAATTAATATTCTGACCTAACGCATTTCCACTACTTGTATCAGTAAAATAAATTAGAAACTTAATAAAAGCTCCTCTGACAAATGTGCGCTCTTAGATTGTTGATCCTTTGATTGGGATCAGTCTCGGATTTGAAGGTGATGCAGAGATGGGACTGGCGATTGAAGAGACTGCACTGCCATACAAACACAAATACACACAAAACAATATCAAGTTCAAAGAGGGGTTGACAATAATTTAGGACCAAATGGGGATATGCACTTAGGTGGGGAGAGCAGTCCATCACAATGATTTTCAGTCTTGCCATTCTGCATGATGAGCTGAAAACTGAAGTGCACATTCACTATGGTAAACATCTTTAGCGGCCATTGCAGTTTGTCAGTTGCCCAATTTTTTTGTTATTTCATTTGCATCTTTGAAGTTAAAAGAACAAAGCACAGTGCTCACAAGTTGCTCACAGTTTATAAGTCAGGAGGGAAAATAAAGGCCTCTGCAGCGGTTTCTGCATCACCTTCTTCCTCCTCTGGTATTGGTTCCTCCCATGTAAAAACATCAGAGTTATTATCATGCTCTATAATGGATACTTGTGATTCTCCTTCCATTTCCCATGGACACATTGCATCACATCGAGTCAGAGGCCGAATAGCTCTTGCGCCCTGTGAAGTATGTGGACTAGTGTCTACAGATAGAAATACATCTGTTTTCCTAATCTCCATGACACTTTGCTCAATGGTGTCCTCTACTGTTGCTGGTGTTCCGGGGGCTGCTTCCCAATTATGAACATCGGTACAAATACTTTCTTGTATTATTGGGATTACTGAGTCCTTGGGTAGTCGAGGACATATGTCTGCTGGAGTGCTGTCTTGGCTTTGAGTTGGCTGTTCTGACTGTTCTGATTCCTTTGGGCAAATGTCAGAACAAACACTCTCTTGATTCTGGATTGGCTTTTCTGGCTCACTTGCTTCCCATGGACATACATCAGCATGAAGACTTCCTTGTTTTTGGTATGATTTCACTGTTTGGTTGGTTTCTGTCCCACTAGTTTCCCAAGGACAGATTTCTGCGACAACTGTGTCTTTTTTTGTGGCTGGCGCACAAGATTCCCAAGGACAAACTTCTGCATGTATGCTTTCTTGTTTCAGGAGTGATTTCTCTGGCTCCTTAGTTATAGAACTGCTCTTTTTTTCTGGCTCCTTGGTTATGGTGCTGCTCTCAGACTCATCTGTCTCCCAAGGACATACAGTTGCTTTTGTAGATGCAGAAACCTGTGAAGTTAATCCTGCAGTTTCTTGATTTGGATTAGAAGATGGTCTCTCAGACTCAGTCTCTGCAGGTGTAGATTCAGGGAAATCCCAGGGACAAGTTTCAGCCGAACTTGTCAGCTGTTTGGTCAATGTATGCCGAGTTTCTGCAGTTTTCACAGCTTCTCTTGACTGCTCTTCAGCCACCATTTTTGTTTTCTCCTCTGGTTCCCATGGACAAACAGTAGAACGAACACCTTCTTGACCTTGGGCATCTCTGACATCTGATTGAGAAGACTGAGGGAAGTCCCATGGGCATGTTTCTGCAGCACTAGTAAGTTGTTTAGTTAATAAATGTGTTGTAGTTGAGTCAGATTTCCTTATTGTTTCTGAGTCTTTCCCTGTTTCACCCTCTGATTCCCAAGGGCACACTTTACTATGAATACTTTGCTCATGATTATCTGCTTCACTTGTTTCCCATGGACAAACATCAGTATGAATAGTCTCTTGTTGTACTGGACTTTTCCCCTTTGATGCTGTCTCTTCCTGATGGGTGCTTACATAGATAACTCTTTCAGTTGGTTTTGATGCTTCAGGAGGTAATTTGGCAGAATCTTGTTTGACCTGAGAGGCATTGATATCTGACACATCCCAAGGGCACACTTCAGCCCTACTGCTCCGACGTTGTTCTGGTCCTGAGTTTTGAGGATTTCTGCCTGCTTCTTCTGGTGCTTCCCATGGACAAATACTTAATAGGTCTTTTTTCTCTGTTGGTATTTGTGTTTTTTGGCTGTCTACTTCCCAAGGACAAACATCAGCATGTGCACCTTTGGCTTCTAATTGATCTGGTTCCTCTGCATCCCAGGGGCAAACGTCAACATTGCTGCTTTGTCCAAGCACTGGCTGAGTCTGGTTTGGAACATCCCATGGGCACACTTCTGCCTTTGGAACAGAAAATGAAGGTCTTTTCTGGTACAATGATGATTTGTTACTGTCAATACTAGGGGTAAGTGACAACCTGTGCTTACTGCTCTGCTTTTGTATTATATGTTCATAGGGATTTTGTTTTCTTACTTCCATTATTATCTCCTCGGACTCCCATGGACAGACATGAGTTGGCGCATTGGTTTTGGGGCTCCTCTCAGGGGAATCGTATGATGATAATCTTATTGCCTCCTGTTTCACAAGACAAGGTTTTATATCGATAGCGGTCATGGCTCGTCGTGGTGTTTGTGGTGTCTTCCTTCCTAAACTTGCAGCACTGCCTGGAGTCAGTTTCATTGATGTAGCTCTGGGCTGTTGTGATGTTTCTTCTTTACTGCTATTTTCATTTCTACTTCTATCTTTGCCACTTCCTTTTCCATGCACCAAGCCCTTAGCTAAGAGAAGGCTCTGAGTAGCTGAACGGAAAGAGAACCCACGGTGATCCTTTGGTTTGGCAAATCCATGTGGTGATCCTGGGGCACTGGAGGAGATTGGGGGTTTTGGTCTTGGAGAGTCAACATCTGAGTCTGCAACATGCCCTGCCTCTGCGACAGGAGGAGGAGGAGGAGGGGGAGGCGAAGCTTCCCAGGGGCAGACATAAAGTCGTGTGGGTGATGATGCAGTCTCAGGTTCTGGTGTTTGTTCCTGAGAGAGAGAATAGGTGACATGTTTTTGGTTTGGCAGGTTTTTGCCTGCAGGCTGCTCCTCTTCAACCTCCCAAGGGCAGACCTCAGCTTTGTCAAAGGACAGGCAAAGCAAGGCATTTGAGGTTTGCTCCTTAATAGAGCCCTGCGGTCGCTGAACCTTTTCTCCTGGACTTGCTTTAGCCGCAAGTGATGCATCCTCCATGCTTCTAGTAGGACAAAGAGGAAAATGATCTCTATGCTTTTCTGTAAAACTAAGAGACTTTTGGAACCGGGTTGAGACAGGTTGCAAAAGGTTATTATCGACTGCAAGATTGTGGGCACTGGCTGACTTGCAAATAAGTAGTGCTGTGTCTATGGACTCTGCCTCAGAGATATGCGAGGACCTTTTGTCCATTGAGTTTCTCATCGAGGATTTCCGTGAGCTATCCTTTTCTGGGACATACTCATAGGCACTAAGGGATTTTCGCATCTTTGGAGAGGGCAGCTTTACTGCTTCATTCTTTATACTGGCGCTGTCAGGAGTTGCCATGTAAGATCCAGACCACTTTCGTGTTCCTCCTGGCCCTGAAATGTCCTTGTCTTCTCGACTACATTGTCGACTCAGACTCTCTGGGATCTCAGCAATGCGCTTGATAAGAGATCGTCCAAGTGTGAGCCGAGAGCTGCGCTTCTTCTGCAAGTGTGGGTTGTTGTTTGCCATCTTTTTGGTCTTGTGGACTTCCAACTGTGCATAGAGTTTCTTCAGCTCATCCTAGTGCCAAAGTAAATGGTGCAGAGAGAGGGGATTCAAATAAGAATGATTTTGAGGGAACACAGAAATAGTGTTCATGATAATTGTAGTTGAGAGAAAGAAAAACACTCAAAGATTCAGGGAGAAACAGGGAGAGGACGAAATTGGGGGAAAGGGGAGGTCATACAATGTCTATTGTAGCGGTAAACTGAACTATAGAAGTCATTACAGAAAGTTAGCATATTTTTATCATCTTATTATAATGAATCTTATTTGGTTAAAATCAAAAGTGTATTAGTCATTATTTAATAAGAAAGTTTTAGACTTAATTCATGGTTAATTTATTAATAAGGCACTGTATAATAACATCTACATTTTTGCCAGTTATATACTGCCCATAGCATCCTAGTGTTGGTGCTAAATTTCCCATTTTTGACAAGATATTTTTAAAACCTCCATAATTATTGGCACTCATAATTTAGAATTGTGGCCTATATGAAGACATTATCATACAGTGATCATTAGAGAGGGTGTGGGGGTTACTAGTAAGGCTGCATGGAGATTAAGGAGTTTACCCGGATGTCATCAGGATCCAGGCTGTGGTCACTCCAGCAGGCAGATGTAAAGCTGCTATTGAGATACGAGCATGAACGCCGTAGGTCCACCTCATCCTCATATACCTCGGCTGCAATCTCCTCTTTCACAGGTCGGGACATATGAAGGAACTATAACAACAAAAATTGATATTTACATGAAGTATCCTAATCTCTTAATACATTTTTAGAACTATAACATATATACATTTTATGTACCTTAGGAATGAACAGCAGACCAAGAGTTACAGTGATTGTGACGTGAGTATGGGTGAAGAACAGCAAGAGCATCCAGTCAGGATGAAGAGATGGTTTTACAAACCTAAGAGTGTCAGAAATTAGCCCTATATTCAAAACAATGCACTATATTAGCTTATTGTTTTTACTCAGTCAGGGATCATGACTTTGACTACTCACCTGAGAAGATGAAACACGGCGGAGAGGAGAAGCTCATTGTGAATGGCTATGCCCATATAGCGGGGCTCATGGAAGGCAGAGGGCACTGCCTTCACTGCATTGCAGAGGATGCTCCCCCAGCACAAAAACAGCAACTCGGCTGAGAACGAGAAATCAAAAGAAGTCAGCACCATTTATTGGATGGTATTTGGGTACTTTAGGCCATGGACTAAATAGTTTGCTACTCATTTCTAATGATTTCAAATAACAGTTTCAAAATAAGCCTGAAAATCCACTGGATTAGTCTTCATCAGTTATTTATTCAATCTGCTGATGGCTCCTCTCAGGGAAAATAACATTCTGGTTACCAGATACATGGGGTTCTGTGAACCACTGTTACTAGTCAAGAAATAAGACCATAAGGAAGTTATGCTTGGATGTAATCCTGCAAATTTTACCCACCCACAGCCATCATATAATCCCAACGGTCCAGGTCGCACACATTGAAGCCCTGCCCATCTGAGGTGGTTGATGTGATCAGTAGAGGAATGTTGCGGTCTCGATTTTGTAAGACTCCCGCAGTCCAAGCACAAAGAAACCAACTCACAGTGAGCACCATCACTCCCAGCATCCTCAGTACAGTAGTGCTAGACATGTAAGGGACTCTCTGGGCAGTGCGTGAAAGAAATACCCTCAGCACCCTGAGGACATGAATAACAGGGGTCAGAAACAGGTTTATCAAGTTTATAGTCAAAAATAACATCTAGCCTAATCTCTAAATCAGGCAGGGTTTAAAAGTTTGAATGATTAATTTGGCCACATCCCAGCGAAACTCCTAAACCTTGGCCTGTAACAACAATTGTATAATCTGATTTACAAATGTTTTTTTAATGTATTATACCTTTTTAAAGGTATTGCTCTGCATCCTTGTCAATGTACACTCATTCTGCAGTACACATCTGGATGGGATGGTGAGCATCAGGTTAGTTTGAAAAGATTAGAGATAGCATAAGCTGTACATACCGGTACATTTTCAGTGTCACAGTTCCGTAAACAATGGCAAAGCCAAGCAGACGGACCCAGCGGAGCAGGATGCAGCGGAACGTGCTGGGTTTGAAATATAAGATGAAGACCTGCAAACAGAAATATGTCAAAATCTAAACCAAGTAATGATCAATCTATCTGGAACTATTCAATGGATTGGCTTTAATAAAGGCCTATATCATATTTCCGGACCCAAAAGAAAGCATGCATATTAATTAAGAATTTGACATCGAGTCTAATCTGACAAACTATGCTGCTGTGTAAAATGTGTGAATGGAGTCAGCTTGATTTTCAGCATTTATGATCAGGCTGGCCAGTCAGAGCTTCATTGTTACGGCCGAAGCGGCAGAACAGCTCATCTTGTTCATGGCAGAGCACAAAAGCTTAAATGACAAGCAACACATTGACTATGAAAATGCAGCTAATATGTGGAAGAGCATATGACGGATGTGGAAGAAACAACGTCAGCTACTTTTGTAAAAAACAGTGACTATTCATAGAGTCGTTACATTGTAGCCTGTTTAAACTGGATGTTTTGTACGATAGGATGCATCAAATGTATGTCTTTCAGTTGCAGTGCTTAAAGGCACAATTATGAATCATCTCCACTACCCAAGAAATCAATGTTTATCCTTTAAACAATAAGAAACATTACAAATTGCATCATACTCAGTGTGGATAGGCCTGGAAAATCAACTGGAAAATCAGTGCAGTGGTTACCTACTCTGATGAAGGCCTGAGTTCAGATAATTTAGATACCAATTACATTCTTATGCAGTTATTAGGTCCCCACAGCTAGGGCAGGATTAAGCACAGTTAGGCTAGAAATACTAGTGTCTCTATTGGTGATGTACAGAATACAGCCTTAAAAGTTGTAATATTTCATGCTATTTTTTTGCTTTGTGACCTATTGTGATTTCCAGCGTGTAATTTACAGCATGCACCAGGCTTTTGCCGTAATAAAACTTGATTAAAATGATTCAAAATTTGACCATTGACGTCAAACATCCCAGTGCATATTACAGTTGATTGAGGAGGTGGACTGTCATCAATAAAGTAAGTTTGAGTAACCTTAGGTTATGCAATGCCTCATTCATTCTCTACTCTACCAATCCTGCCCCTGCTCCCATTATGAAATAATCCCAAATGCAGGGCTGTAATCTGGAAAGAAGGACCAGTTTTTAATCTCACACTCACAGGGAAGTAAAGGAGCAGAGACCCAAACAGAATCATCTCCAGCAGCAACAGGCCCGAAGCTCGTATTCGCTAACACACAGAAGTGGAACAGAGGAGTCGTCGATGGGGGTTAATGAGGGGAATATCGATGTAGGTGAAAGGAGACAAAGACAGACAAGTTATTGTACTTGTTACTGTTATTTTTCTGCTTTTAATGAAACAAAAAGATGGAAAAGTTAATCTCGTTCATGGGTGCTTGTCCAGGATAATTCCTATTTCTAAACTATGTTCTTCTCATTGGGGTTGAACTTTAACAATGGGATAATTAGTGGGAAATCTTGCTGAATTTGCAGACTAGGGGTTTATTCCTGACCTGGATGAATACATCATGTTACACCAGTAAGAGTCCTAGGGCAGACGTCTACATTACATTTTTTAAATTGTAAATGCCACATGCAAAAAACCACAAAGCCACATAATATAATTTAGGCATATTGAAAGCAGCAAGTGTAATATTAACAATCCCTACACTGCCTGAGCAATAAAACCAGGCATGTTTGAATTAAAATGTAAATGAAAGGAGTACTGTATTGTATGACACTGTTGTATCTATAAAAGGTAAAATACTCAACAGTGTGTCATAAAGAGAACTGTTGGAATTATATTATAATAACAAGCAAATCTAGGGATGCAATTCAATGCTTCTGCCTGCCAGAACAAACACCATAGTGGTTCTATAGAAACCCTTTACTTCTTAATGGTCAGTCTATTTTGAGCTCAAAATATTTTGAGCTAAACAGCTTAGTTGACTATATGGACTGTGGGATGTTCTGAGATTGCAGGACACTATACTATAATGACAACAAGAGCATTACCCTGCTAAGATAAGATTACACTAATACAAGCAGTCTGACATAAATACTGAAAAGTAGATATAATGAAGACATCTGTCCAAAGGTTAGGAAATGTAATCCTTGGTTTTCTGCAGGCAGTTTAATAAAGATCAATCTAATCAAACTGCAGGTGTAAAGGGACAAGACTGTATCCTTTAAAAAAAGAGAAAGACCTATAATATTGTTTCAAGGAGCTATAGGACTGTATACAGCTATACGACTGTATACAATCCTATATACAGCTATATATATCTGTCATAGTTTGCTGAAATAGTCCTTTTGTAGCCTACTATATTTATCTACTACTTGTGTAGTGTCTTGCAGTAAAAGGTAGTAGTTGTCCAAATGTCCTATAAGATTCTTAGTGGTACATGTACATTTAGGCATTTTTGGTAAAAAAAAACACCCAAATACAGAAGTAGCAATATAAAGTAAGAAGAGTAAGAAATCTGGTCAGAAAAGTTTTTTTGGACTCTGGCATGCCTTTTTGTTGACTGGCATCAGAATTTAAGGCTCAGAAGTAGCTCCTGTTACTACAGATTTCCACCAGAGAGGTCTCCAAATTCCCACACATTATTAAGTGCTGCTTTAGGATGATGATGAAACAACAAGTAACTCTACAGCTCTGCCATTTGACAGGTTTTGATGTAAATTTGCTAGACAAAATATGGCAATGGTATATGCCTCACATAGGAAAACCAGAGATTGAGTCAATAACCCCCACCCAGGAGGACTCACCCTGGTCCTGCGGCACTGGTATGTCCTAAGCATGCTGATGAGCACTAGGGCCATGAAGAGCCCTTGTACAGCCAGGACCCCTGCTCTCAGGAGCCAGTCTTCCTGCACCCAACATGGGGAGCCGTCCTTGCACTGCTTGCAGCCAGGCGAGCAGGGCAGGCACACGGGTAGATTAGGGTAACAAACACGGCTACCATTCTCACCTTCATTCACTGTTTCACCAAACAGAATCACAGAGGATAAACTTGGATTAGTTTTGTAATGACAACAAAATGTTAACCCAGGATAGTAACATTTTAAGAATCTTCAATTAAAGTCATTGTGGTATATCATGAGCATTTATTATCGTCACACATTTAGAAACTGTCATGACGATTATGGCATCCAAAAGTTATCAGTGTATTTAGGGCAAGATATTTCATAATTGTAAGTATAAATGCTGTATCCAGGTACCAACATTAAGCACTAGCATCAGAGTGGTTGTAGTAGCCTAGTGGATCGTAGCCTGTGAACCTGATGGCCACAAAGTTGCAGGTTCAAACACCACTTTCAGCCATTGTATCTTTAAGCAAGACCCTCAGCTCCATGGATTGTCCATGTAACTAATGATGAAACTTATTCTGATAAAGGCACCTGTCAAATGCTGTAAATGTAGATAATTATTTTAGGTCTTTATATGATGTAGCAGATAACTGTAATTAAATAAAACTATTATATCACTATTAACAAACTACAGAATGGAGGAAAAAACAGTAAAAAGAGCTGAAAATCAGCAGAATGTATTGTTTTTGAGTCGATCCTTGTAACCAAGTATTTAGTTAAGTGAAGTGAAAGTGACCATTTGTCATACGTGAACACACCACAGCACACAGTGTGAACAGCACAAAATACTTCCTCTGCATTTAACCCATTCACCAAGTGAAGCAGGGGGCAGCAGTGAGTGGGGCCGGTACTTTGCTCAGGGTACCTCAGCTGTGCCTAGCGGTCTTGGGAATCGAACCCGGACTTTCTGGTCGCAGGGTCGAATGCCCAAACCACTAGGCTACCAGCTGTTCATTTTATGACTGTTGCTTTAATGAAGTGTGATGAATTTTCATCATTTTATATTGATTTTTATTGTACTTCAACACAGTTTTGCGCTAATTTAGCAGTGACAACTCAACAAATTTTCAACAGACCTGAATGTATATTTTTCATAGCAGTTAACAAAGTTAACAAAATGTGTGATGGGCTATGTGTAAACATTCACAATACTGGAGGCTTTATGGATGCAGTGTTTTGTGCAAATGTTCATGATAGAGGAAGAGACTTTCTCAGCTGTCCTTTGTAGAGTGCAATCCAAAATGGAATAATTCCCATAACAAGCCATGATGCAGCTAATGCAGCACGGCATGAACACCAACAAACTTGGAGCTCTGTACAAGCTCCACAGGGAACTGTTGATGTTCAGGGGAGAACGGCCATGTCATGTCCTCAGGAAGTCAACAACCAACTACACATTCAGAGACATTCTGCACCAGTTCATTAGCTGTTGCATAGCTGTTGCATGACCTGTTCTAAAAATACCACTCACCAGTTAGCTGCGTGACTCTGTTGCCATTTTTCTTTAATCACATTTGCATTTATGCAGATTTAAAAATGACAATATCTAAAAAAAATTTTTTAATATGTTTATTATACATAAACATATAGTGTATCAAACTGGAAACTCTTCGTTTGGCTCAGTACCTGTGAAGTAGCTCTCAGTTTCAAAAAGGTTGGTGATTCTTGCTGTAAACCATCTTGTCATTCCTGCTGAACAAACCCACCACAGTCATGTCATCTTCAAACTCGCATTGCTGCACAGTGAACAGCAAGTAGCTAAGCACACATCCCTGGGGGTACCTGTGATCAGTGTGCTGGTGCGGGAGATGTCCCTATCCTAACGAACTGAGGTCCCCCAGTCAGGAAGTCCAGGATCCAGTTGCAGAATGAGGCATTGAGGCCCAGTAGTCTGAGTTTACCAATCAGATGCTGAGGAATTATTGAATGCTGAACTGAGGTCTATGAACATCATTCTAATATAAAAAAACGCCTTTCATGTCCAGGGCTGAGGGTCAGGTGAAAGATGGTGGAGATGGCATCATCCATTGAGTGGTTAGAACAATATGCAGGTAGTGAGGGATGCAGCTGTGATTTTATGTGTCTCGTGAAATGCCTATTGAAGCACTTGATAATGATGGGTGTGAGTGTGACGGAACTATAGTCACTGAGGCAGGACACAGGAAAAATTGTGGGGGCTTTGAAGCTCATTGGAATGATGATGGTGCTCAGAGAGATATTGAAGATGTCTCTGAAAACATCTGCCCGCTGGTTTGCACATACTCTGAGCACATAACCAAGAATGTTGTCTGGACCAGCAGCCTTCCCTGGGCTGAATCACATCAGGCCTGGAAATGATTGTGGATTTTCTGTGCATGTTTGCACTGCTATGATGACCCAGGACAGGTTGGCACTTATTGTTCTCAGGGCAGCCTTATCACTTGATCTGACGACAGTGTCTCTGAGTCTTAGAAGTATGCGCATCACTGCAGTTATCCACCACATGGGGCATTTGATGATAGTCTTGGAGACAGTAACCTCAATAAATGCACTTCCTGATGTAGCCAATTACCAATGTTGTATACTCCTCCAGGTTGGTACAGCTGCTGTAGATTGCTAAACATGTCCCAGTCAGTGTACTCAAAACAGTCTGGAAGAGTGGAGATGGCTCTTGGAGTTCCAGGTTTTCATCTGCCTTCGAATGGACTTGGCACGTCTAACGAACTGTATGAAAGGTTGGCATAAAAGTCAACTCAAAACTGCACGTTTGCACCAGTGTTGGATGCAAAGATGCAGCTGCGACTTGCTAGTGTCTTGTGCTGCTGATGAGAATATATTACAAAGGGGGAGGCACCCTTGTGGCCAGAGCAGAGATAAGAGCCCTGGACCTTACCCTGGTGGGAAGCATGAGTGGCCATAAATCCAACCCAGGCTATCCCCTTACAAAGGGGCCCATATCCTACCTTTTTTGTACTTAAATTAACCTCGCTATGGTTCACATTTTATGTTTATATGGATTTATGTATCAAATAAATATATGGTGCCATTTTAGTCATATGTCCCTTTTATGTGCCAATTTCCTACCTTTCTATATCAATTCGAATGGCACTGTACCTTAAACAAATGCCCCCTGTTCTCATTCTGCCCTATTTTGTGCCTCTTTAAAAAGTAGGATACATATAAATGCATTGTTTATGACAGTAATTTAAAAGCTTACTCTGGTTCATACTTTAAAGGTTAAAGGTTTGTAAAAAGGTTTAAGTGATTCCCTGTAAAATGTAACTTATTCCTACTCCACCCACATGCACTCTTTCATAGCAACTGTTGCTAGATTGACCATCACAGGGTCAGAGTGACAGTGTTTACCACAGCTGACTAATTTCCTTTTGAATCTAGTGTTATAGAAGGAAATAATCAAAATGAATGGGACAATAACCCTCTAGGACAAGAGCCGAACATCCCTGCTTTACAGAATGCCACTAAAAATCTCATTCAACCTCAGGTCAATCCCCGAGTGTAGGTATGCTATGAATTTCAAATTGCTGCAAAAATAATACTCTTAGGACAGATGAGATGTAATGTAATGTAATGTTGTATGTTCAGCATATCATATTGTTCACATTTACAACCTCAATTAGCTTCAACAACATAGACCAGGTATGGAGCATAGATTGAAATGGGAAATGTAGCATTAAAAATAACGTATCTAGGATGAACTGGATTTTTGACAACCTTCTGTAAGGAAAGATTTGTGAGGAAAGAATGCCCTTGTAGCTGGAGATTAGAATTGGTCAGTTTAACTAGAACTGTTCAAAAACAAGTGTGTTAAAAGCGGTCCTGTATATTGCAGAGCAAACAAATGGCCTTACACTGGTATTTGTTGTCTGGTGGTGGACTGTAGTATCCTTCTTTACAACGGCAGCAATATTGCCCCAGTCGGAAGCCCTGCCTGGGAATTGGGTCACACTGGGTAGAAGATAGCAGAGAGACAGAGAGAGAGAGAGAGAGAGGGAGAGAGAGAGATTGTAAAAGCATAAACAAATGTGAAGACGTCATTCAGCTGAATTTGTTAGCTTCCACTGATGAGTTATTGACATACTGTTTTTGAACACGAAAACCACAGTGTCTTAATGGCTTTTAGATCAATGACCAACTGCCTCCAGACCCTGAGTGTGTGAGCAGTTTGATAATTCTTGGCCGAGAGATTAAGCCTGGAAAGAGGCACTCAGAGGAGAGATTGCCAGTTCATAACCATGGAAGACAGTGGGTTTGTGTGTGTGTGTGCGTGTGTGTGTGTGTGTGTGTGTGTGTGTGTGTGTGTGTGTGTGTGTACTTGAGAGCTCTCTCTCTCATTAATTATATGAGCAGACTCTCATCAGCACTCCCTCAGTTAGTTTCGTTTGACCCACTCATCAGAAAAGCTGTGAGTTAATCTAAGTTAAAACGTAAATGGATGGGTAATGCCTATTGAAAGGGCTTTATCTCTTTTTTCTCTAGAACTCCGACCCCCACCCTCCAACAGACACACAATCACACACCATTAATCTAAGTTTCTTCTGAAAAACAAGGGTCTCTGGCTATTAATCATATGTGGAAAATTCAGTTCATCGGTTCACTCTTTCACTTCAGCTCTACTCATCAGAGAGAGCTCATTAACCCTGTGCCTCCTTTGAGCAGCTTCTGTTACTCACAGAAGACGTCATTACTCGTTTCTGTGGTACATAAGTGTCATATAGAATATCTTTTTTGAGCATTTCCCACAAACCTAAACAATCTTAAAAGACTAATTTATTAACATAAAGGTTCTGGCTATGGCTGCCACATGCACAACAACTCTAGACATTTTATATCTCTTTTACATATAGTGTGACACAAGAACACAGAACTGACAATTGAGACATCAGTTATAGGTTACTCTTAAAAATAGAGGTTCCAAATTGGTCATTGGGTTGGATTCTAGGAAATCTCTAATTTGTGTAAAACCTGCATTGTGTGGATGCTCTTAGACCATTCTTCACATTCACATATCTCATTCACAAAAACATTTTTTAAAGAGCCTGGGACCAAAATGGGACCAAAATGTTTTTTTCTAAGACAGAACTGTTTCTATATCAATATTTTAAGGGTATGATCACCAGAAACATGACAACTATAAGTACAAGAACTTTGATTCCTCTTTAGCTTCTTTGTCAGTGTTTTATTTCAGAACAAAATTTTGTTGTTCGTGGATTGTAACATATTAATTACATTTTTGCAAAATGGCATCATGTTTCAGATATAGTCTGTTTATACTTTTTGTTTATGCATCTCTCATGACACATAATTTAATGGGACAGTAACATTATCCTGAGACTAGGTGTTCCTGTTTTGTAAATCCTACTGTCTCGTCCTATTAGGGCACAGCGAGACCCATATAACTGGGTACTGCCAGGAAGGACAGTGGGGCAATTTTGGGTGATGTTTTTTTGTCTGTTCCTCCCAACCAGATGAGTCGTGTGCTGGAGAAAAGGATGTCAACATCACTGGATTAATGCCCTAATCCCCCCGATCATCCCTGTACCACCCAGCACAAAGATCTTTAAATAGAAAGTCTGGATGAGAGAGAGGATGGTGGCAGACGGGGGGAGGGATGAAAAAGGGATACAGCAGGAGAGAGAGAGGTGTCACAGTGTGAAATGTGTTAGAGAGAGAGCGAGATGGAGAGAAAGAGAGAGAGAAGGAGAGTTTAAGTGAGAGAGTGTCATGCATGACATGATAGAGTATGGTGGCAGGTGAGAAGGTACCTGCTAGTGAGAGAGCACATGGAAAGCATGTCATGAGCCAAATTAATGCAATTTTCTCCCCCACAGGGCACACCAGGTTACTGGTTCAGAGATCACATGTGCCACCACTATGCTGCACAATTTTCAGTCATTGGGGTCTGATTAAACACTATTATTAACAAGTTCAAACAGTATTGTTGTTACTTTTGTCACTTTTAGTTTCATACCTCCAAACACCACAGTGTTGACTTTAAAAGCTGAAGACAGACATGCTCACTTTTACAGTTAGAGGACACACCGTAATAAATTAGTGAGCAGGGGAGTCATTGTTGTCAAACTGGCAAACCTTGGTGTTTTAATGCTATAAGCAGCACAAAGGCTATATGCAGAATAAGCAGTTGTTTTAAGCTCTGACCACCAAGGTGTATGACATTTATGTTTGTTTTTCACTTCATAAGACCAAAAGCACAGTCAATGTCTGAGCTGTAGTTTAAATATAAAGTTTAGCTCTTTTACGGACATAAAGTAATACTGTGTGTAACCAATTTGGTCCAGTAAACAAACAAAAAAACTTTTACTGTCTTGCCTCATGCCATCAGACTTGCACCTACCTGTGTACCTCTACGCAGAACCTTACAGGCTTACTTAGTACTATAAGTGGGAACTGCATAAAGACAGCTGTGAATTCACCTCCATGCTGGTGCGGTTACACTGATGTGTGTCAGCAAACCATTCATTTCCACTGGCGCACTGGTCCACATCCAACCCCTGAATGTTAACATCCACACGCACCACGCCCCTGCCAACAGAACACAAAGAAAGTAACCCGGGTGCTAAATGACAGACTTTGACCAAGGCCAAGGACCAAAACATATTGTATTAGACAGACCAATACCAGGACAAGCTACAATATTGTTGACCAAGACCAACATATTAAGCAATTTTAAGCAGACCCTAATTCATTTACATCACTAACTTAAACAACATTATAAATTAGGGCTGCACGATATTAGGAATGCGATAATGTAGTTAAGTGTTGTGATGGCGATATCACATGCGATAAGTAAGTAAAAACTTTATAGTGTTAATGTTTTTCTGCTTTGGATTTACTGGTAACATAGACTCCAGACACTGACCAATCTATGCAGAAAAAAATGAAATGCAATACTTCCATTCCAACATGTTTTTTTAAAAAAAAGAATTTACTTAAACAGAGCATATTAATGCCTCCCATAAAACATTTGAACCATTGAACATTGTTGAAAAAAACTGAAAATATTTTTAAAATAATTTTAAATCATAATTTTAAATAAATGTAAACATAATTTAAATTATAGTAAGTTCTTAGCCAGAAAAAATAGCAAAAGGAACAATCTATAACAGTAACACAGGAGACAAAGAAAACTGCCCAGTGATTGTTTTGCCCTCTTCTCTGTGGCACTGGGTGAAGAGCTCTGGAAATCGCAATGACGTTAAATTTGCGATATATTGTTCAGCCCTACAATATAGAGACACATGACGTTCATCTTAATATCCTGAAATCTCCTCTAGAAATGCTTGATTTAACTCTTTGGTGCATATAATCACACCGACGTGATGATTCTAGTCGCCCTTACGACACATGCGTTAAAACATTCTTGTTTATGTGGATTGGTGGTTTCTATTAGAACAATTGTAAACTCAAACATAAAACACACGTCACCCATATATGTCACACAGATGACATATTCATGCTTTTGTTTTCTTATTGCGCGAGACCCTTACAAGAGAACAAGAGAAGCAAAACACCAAAGCGAGTCTCATGTTTGGAGTACAGAAAAATTGCACACAGAACAAGCCGTGATACACTGAGGATGTTTTGGGGCATCATCCATCCCTAGATCAGCAAATTCCAAAAAGTTAGATTGGTAAATCCCAGGAATGCTGCCAACATGAGACTCACTCCACATCACATTTTAGAATTGATTAGACCAAAGCCATTCAGAAAATGCATCAAGGTTGGTTTCCTGACATTTGATAAGATGAAAAAGTAAGAAGGCTTTCCCCACAAAGCACCAAAATATTTGAATGAATGAATGAACACATATAGTTAGTAGAGGTGTGTTTTCTATAGTGTATGTTTTTCCACTTAGAAAATTGAAGAAAAGTTGGACAGGGGTCTTGTTTTTGTTTTCATAAAAATATGCTGGACAGAAAAGTACAGTTGGAAAAACACAGATTTGGTTCAGTGAGCTCCAGACGCCACATCTGTTCATTATTCTAATGATGTTTTAAAATGAAAGCATGCCACCCATATGTACAGTACTGTGCACCTCTTAGGCCCCTTAGAAAATAAAAAACTGTTTAAGATTTTTTTTTCACATTTGTCACAAATAATAAATACAAATACGCGTAGTAAATCGTGATTTTATGTGCAGTTTATCAGTTTGTTCCTTGTGGAAGTCCAGTATTACTTATAGTTCACATCAGAAACCTGGTTTGAGTCAATCAGTCCTTCATTATATTAAATCAGGAACTGCTGATGGAATTTTACAACAGCTGGTGGAACAAGGAGGAATCTGGAACCGAACCTGTGTTCTCCTCACCAGTTCACAATATTAACTACTTTTACGAACAAAACAAATCGTAATACATTTTACTGCTTTGTGTTTTGTTTGCATTTATTCTAATGTTAACTTTGCTAGAAGAAAGACTTTATCACACAGGGAGAAAAATAGCTTTAAAGTTTTTGCAGAAGTGTCTAAGATTTTTAGACGCCAGAGGCTGTTCTGTATTTTTATAGCCAGCCCAGGTTTGCTGCATCTAAACCTGCTTCTTTTAGTGCCAGTACTGGCTTACTCTCCCTCTTTCCTTCTGAAGGAGGTCACTATGAGAATGGCACAGTGTAACTGTGGCATGGCTCAGAGTGGATGTGTGTGTGTGTGTGTGTGTGTGTGTGTGTGTGTGTGTGTGTGAGTGTGGGTGTGTGTGAGATCCACTTAGGAGGCCATTAGGCTAGTACTATTAATATCCTCACCTCTCGCAATCCCCTGTGTGTAGGAGACACACAGACCCGTAGTCAAACAGGCTGTCATGAAATAACACAATACCAGAGTCCTAAAAAACACAGTGTTCCCACAACATCTGATACATGTAGTACTCTCTGTAATACTCTGTAATTCACTGTAATACTCTCTTTCCAACTAATGGCTAGTTATAAATTAAGATATTTAATTTATATTTATATACTAACATACCATCTGTTCCATTGGACACATTTAACGTATATAATCTTACAACATAGCTGATGTTGATATATATATCTGTTTTTGACATTTGTAATCTCTATGGAACCTGTAAAAATATATGTATGATGTATGGTATAGTAGGATATTTTAAATGATTACCTTTGTTTGACAGTTAATTCACTAATCCTAATAGCTTGAAAGTGAAATTGAAAGAAACACGTTTTTGTCATTTTTGGTATAGAATATTATGTGATCCAAATGTTGTAGCGTTATAAACGCATCTGAAAAATCCAATTGCTTTAACAACTAATGACTGTTTTGATGAACAGCCTGTAATGTCTTTAAACAATATGTTATTTGCCATAAAAATAGAATTCTATTTCAATTTTGATATTTAAGTGTCTGCCCTGACAAAAACAGAAACCTGTCATTACCGAGCAGCAATAGTCCCCAACTGTGTCTATAAACAGAACCGTGCCTGAGAGGAGATATCTGCATTAAAAAGATAAACAATATTTCAATAATATAAACTAATAAAATAATTAGCGGTCTGCGCCTTTGCTCCCTTCTGTATCCCTCAGTATCAACTTAACATCCCTAAACACTCTGAAAGAGATACAGATTTAACCTGAAGGAGATCTAACTGAGAATTTCACAACAACACAGCAAACCCACCTTGTCAGCAGACATGTCTCAGCCTTTATTTTCAGCTCCCTCCAATTCTGAGTTCCAAAAGCTCTCAGTGGCTACAATAAGGCCCTAGAACATGTTGATGGTCTACAGAGTGGAAGCTCTAATCTACTGATGAGAAAGTGTGGAGCTTTACTCAATGAATCACCATCAGCAGAAAGTTGCTAAGAGGATTTTCTTACTGACCCATCTGCTGCACTGACACGTCAACCGGACAAACCAAGGTAGGAGACGGAGGGCTGTCATGGATGTCTGAGTGTTTTTTAATCACTATTATTGTGGTTTTGGGTCTATATGCATGGTTTATTATAAGGTATGTAAAAGTAGACTTGTGAATCAGTTATCTGGAGTAACTCAGTATTGTATATGTGTATATGTCGTAAGTATTTTAGATGGACAGTCTTAGACAAAAGATAGGACACTCCTGGACAAATGACATGTTTAGTTCATTTTCTGTGTGAAAATAAGTACCTCTACTGGGAACAAACTTAAGCATGGCATTTTAATACATATACCTTTTGCTCAGGTCATATTTTTCCCTATATGTTAAATAAGCAAGTAATCGAAAAGGTCGGAGTCAGACATTACTCTTGTCCCACATTTGCAGGACCTGAAGAAAAAAAACAAATGCACTCAGACACAGAGGAAGTTCTACATCAGCCTTGGAGATCATGTGCCTGAGACATCTGTTTTGGGGTTGCACAAGTGAGCTGCCTTGGCCCTTTATTATACTCACGCTGCCCCTTGATGACGTCATTAGAGAACACAGTGTATATTTCTACAGTGTATTCTATGCTGATGAGGCTGAAACAAATTATGCTGCAGGTATAATCTCCATCGCTGCCTGTCGTTTGAATGAATAAATGGATGAGCAATCATTTATTACATCGTCTTAGTCGGCCGGAAAGCAAAAGGAGAAATGCTTTATTTTGGGAAATCAACTCTCTGGATTAAATCTGAGGTTGCCAGATTATATGATTCAGATCTAAGATGAATCAAGTTGATGAAAACATCTTTTTTCGACCTCAGAAAGAACATTTATCTATTTCAAGACTACTGGATTACTGTAATGCACATTTTCACTTGCCTCACGAAAATAAGAACGTATGTAATTCGACTCATTCAGAACCTACAGTTGGGCTATTAACCAGAACCAAAAAAGAGAGAAAACGTTTGCCCAGTTTCGGCTGCTCTGCACTTTCCTGTAACATTTAGAATAGATTTTAAGCTCCTTCTTCTTATTTACAAAGTGCTTAATGGGTTAGGAGCAGGCTACATCACTAACTCTCTTGTTAACGATTTGCCACTGTGAACACTGTGATCCTCTGCTGCTGCTTTAGCACTGGTCTTTAGCACCAACCGAAAGAACATGAGGAAGCAGCTTTTTTCAGTTAAGCCCTAAAGCTATGGAACACATTACCTGTAGATTTGGTAGATTTGGCTCACTATATATATATATGTGTGTGTGTGTGTGTGTGTGTGTGTGTGTGTGTGTGT
>JBBPDB010000039.1:14219912-14232546 GCA_037974465.1 Brachypetersius altus
TCACTCTGCTGACTTCTTTGCTGATGCTGCAGCTGCAATTGCACCTTATGTATTTATCACAACCATACATAGCCACACCACACACACACACACACACACACACACACACACACTGTTAGTTTTTTCATTCTCGGTTAGTTTTAGTCTTTAAAAGCTCTCTTTTTTTGTACAAATAGTGACTTTTTATTGTCTCTTTTCCATCTCTCTCTCTCTCTCTTTCTCACTCTTGTCCCCTTCTCCCCTTTCTCTGTCTCTATATTCAGCATCATTTTTCTGCTTCTATAAAACACCTTATCATCCCCTCATCTGCTTTTTTTCACACACACCCCCACCCACCGTTTTATGATATTACACACTGCATTTGTTTGATTGATATTTCTGAAGCAAAAGCCTCCACTGTCTTACCTGCTCCCTCCATCACACGCCTGACAGAGAGGACAGGGGGAGAGAGAGGGGCACTAAGAGAGAACACACACACACAGAGAGAGAGAGAGAGAGAGAGAGAGAGAGAGAGAGAGAGAGAGAGAGAAAAAGCAGAGAGAGAAATAGAGAGAGATACAGAAAAAGAGGGTAAAAATAGAGAAAAAGAGAAGAAGAAGGAGAGAGAGAAGGAGATGAAGAGAGAGAGAGAAACAGAGCGGGTCAATAACAGTTCTAATAAAAGCCAGTAAAAGGTAAAAGGCAGTCATGGAGGGGCTGTTTGAATTGAAGGTGCAGGTCATAATGTTTTCTGTGTACTTCATTGTCATGGTAACGCCTTGTGAAATGTAATTACATTAGTTCTGTACTGAACACACACACACACACACACACACACATACACACACACACACACCTCTATGACCCCCCCACTGTTCTGCATGAGTGGCACTGCTGAGAAACAGTTAATCACAAGGCAGCGATGTCATTATCAGAGGGCATTGTGGGTAAGGACGTGCTGACTTTGGCCGCGTCAGGTATTTCTGCGCTTTATAACGATCTCTCACCCCTCCCACACACACACACACACACACACACACACACTACTAAGATGTCCAGGCTGGGGGGAATATTGCAAACCACAGAAGGACAGAACTGGAGAAAGGAATTGGGGTTTGGCGCTTTGTGGGGACTTCGAAAAGAGGAGAGACGCAGGTGTGCTTCCAATGACCTAGAACAGCACACACACACACACACACACACACACATACTAACACACAATTCAATGTTCTAATTGTTACAGTCAGCTCCAGATCCGTCCTGTTACAGACCACAGCTTAAACCGAGCCTGAGGTTTTGGTCCAAACCTAATCAGCGTCACCTGTGAGCACCGGGACAGGGTCCAGCACCCCCACCCTGGATTCACAGCTCTGAAAATGGAGTATGCTATAAAAATAATCCATTATTACATTTTAATTATTTTTATCTGAATAAAGAAACCAAACGTGATTTAAACGCATAAATATAGCACTATTACCCATTTTAGTGCACGCTCTGAGAAACTGGCCAGTATGTCAGTGTGATTGGATCTCATTTAAAAAACAAAATAAAATATTTAATGATCATATATAACATTTCAGTACAAATTGGCAGTTTATTATTTCTCATTTTGGAAAAAAAAAATAAGACCTTTCATCGAAATTAACAAACGTCATGGACAAGATCCAAGGGTTCACCCATTATTGGTTACTCACACAATAATGACTCTTATACTGTCACATTCAAAAATACATTTACAGAGACCACACTACCATGGCATCATATTGAACTGAACAGATTTGCTTTATTTAAGAACTGCTGACAATATTTCTTTTAATTGTCAAATAAAAATAATGTTTTTGAAAACATCATTATAAAGGAACCGACAAAACGTCAAAATAAGAGAAATGTGTTTACAGAACTTGAATAATTCAAAGAAAACAAATCTCTGGTTCTCTCTTAAACAAAAAGGCAATAATGAGCTTTGAGGAGCTTCTAGTAGTGTTTCACCTCCAACAGGTCTCAGTGTGAGGGGAGAGAGTCGATTACAGCAGTGTTTTATACTTTTCCTCATTAAATAAGATGGGATTCAGCTGATCACTAATCAGTCCCTCATAAAGCAGAATGAGGTGCTTAGGAATTTAACAGACACTGGTATGATTTAATATATATACATATATATTAAATCATATACACGGCCAAGTTTTACCAGCACAAATGTAATCAATATACATTTGTGCTGGGGGGAGTGTTATTGTTAACGCCAAGATTCCAATGAGATTAACGGCGTTAAAAAAATTCATCTAATATATACAGTATATTGTTTACATTTGTGCTGGTAAAATTTGGCTGTGTGCTGCTGATGTAGAGATTCAGCTCACCTTTTCAATCCTAAATCTCTGCTCTTCACAGAGAACAGCAGACAGAACAGAAACTATTTTGGATGAATAAATTAAATGTCAATGTCGTTTTGGCTGCACTGATTTGTCAGTTCATGATTTATTTCCAGTTTTTCTCACAGGCGTGGGAAAAGAGCAGCGCCAGCTTGCAGATTAAACACGGCTGGAGGTGATGAAAGTAGGGAGGAAGAAAAGTGAGGGAAGCTGGGAAACTGCAGGGTGAAATCACCATAAAATGGGAGGTGGGTTGTGGGAACCTGAACATCCAGTTTGAAATCCAGCACACTTGAGGCCCAAGCCTGTTTCCAGCAAATATTTCAAACTCTAATTTAAACTTGCACGCAGTGGTGTAATACTGAACCTTATTAATATTATGTAATATAGTAATACTACACTGACTTTTTTAGTTTTTCCTAATAAAGTTTGCATATGAGGACCAGCAAAATGTCCCCACTTCTCCAGGTTTTCCAGTTTCCTTGTCATTATGAGGGCATTTGGCTACAAGTCAATAAATACACACTTGCACACTATTATCTGAGAGGACTCGTGCAGTAACTGTACTACAGACTACCAGTTACCAGCACTACGATACACAATGTGTTTCAAATGTGCTTAACCTTATTTTAATTTACAACTGAAAATACACCAAACCTCTTCATTTGAATTGAGTGAAACCGACCCCTTCGTTTGATTTAAGGCATGAGTGTGAAAACCCTTAATCTTACATTTAAGGTGTTAATTCAGGAGTTTCTATTATTTAAGGGGAAAATTTGAAATAGGGGAGAATTCTGTAGGTTTTTTCAGCCTTAATCTGTGCACTTCCCCCTTTAATTTTCCTTCATTTCCAGTGTTAGTTAAATACATCAGTGAGCCATGTTGCTAGCTAGTGCGTTGTAAAGATGTCCACAGGTAACAGGAGAGACTTTCTGAAGTCACTCCAAACCAAAAGAGTGTGTTTTCTCACTTCTCCGCAGAAATCTGTGACGCCGCATTAGCATTTGACCCAAAACTTCCTTTAGTGCACGCTGCTAATCAGATTATGGTCAGTGTGGGTTAAATATAGATCCTGGTTTTCTCTGCTGGGATGAAGAGCAGGCCAACAGTAGAAATAGGGACTGAACTGGTAAAAAGGGAAATGTGAGCTCATATATAGCCCAGGAACATAATTAATGGATTTGTTCTCTTTAATCATGTTAGATTATTAGTCACTGTGAGACACTTTGGAGCTACTTATTCTTATATTACCCTCCAGTGCGAACCTAAAGAAGCAAATTACAAATGATGGCCCCAAACATAGTTAAGTGTAATAAGAAAACATATTCAGTTTATTACGGGCTTAACTGACAATTTTGAGCAAGAGAAGACCCAAGAGCGCATAGAAAGCCTTGAACCCTGTGGATTTCCAAACAGCCAAGCTTCTGCGGGCCAAATGAAGTTATACATTCATTCATGGAGCAAGAAAATTATTGATGCTCTAAGAGCAGAGAGATGAGTGCTCTTTCTGATGAGTTGAGTCAGATGTTTTACTCAGAGCTGGAAGAACACTTAGCTATGTTTGGGGCCATCATTTGGAATTTGCTTCTTTAGGTTCGCACTGGAGGGTAATGTAGCTAACAATGATAGAAGGTAATACACCACACTGCTTTCTGCACGCCATAACGATTGTGCATTTGCCTCAGACTGTGACGATTTGTTTCTGAATGACTTGCGTTGAATTAATTGCAATAATGGGATACAAATACAGCTGCTGCACAAAGCCAGATCAGATTGTGTCTCCAAAAATAGCAATAGATCACTTCTAGTATCTGGAAGGAACTTTACGGAACTGTTCTTTATCTACTTCCAGTGATGTTTTGTTTACCCTCCTTCCCTCTTTACTTAAACAGACAAAACACATTTGGAGAAGTTCATTGTTTCATAGAAGTTACAAAACTATAAATATATAGCTAACAAGTGCACTTGCACAAGGTAAGCAATTCATGCTAATCTGCATGCTCTAATCATCACTTAGGTCAAGCTTGTTGAAGTGTTCCATTTCTAACAGACTTGCTGATGTGGTTTCTGACACTGCACAAAAAATTTTTATCTATAAACATGGCCTAAATTATAAAGTATATTAGCATAGTGTCACGGTTCTGCTTTTCAGTTTTTGATTCTGTTTTCAGTTCTGTGTTTTTGAGGACTTTTATTTTGATTCATGTTCTGTTCTGTATTTGTCACGTGTTCCTGGGTTCCACCTGGTTTGTGTTTAGCCCCTGATTTCTGTTAGTATTTAAGTCCTGTTTGTGTTACCCCAGTTATCTGTCCATCGCCTTATTCCGCCTTATTTCTACCCTGATTCTGCCCTGTTTCTGGTTCACGTTCTTGTTTTCTCGCAGCCCCCGTGCCAGGTTTCTGTTTTGCTTTTCTTTAATAAAGACATATCAGCATGGATCTCTGGTTTCCTGCCCCTTCCTACGCATCCCAAGGCAGTTCACGGCTGAGGGCTAGCCCCTCCAGTTGTGACACATAGCTAAACAGTCATGTTAAAGTTTTAAGCTTTAATGCAGAAGACGTGAAATGACAATTTTGAACACAGTGAGTGAACAGTTTAAAATTCTTTCTCTGCATTTAACCCATTCACCAGGCAGCCAGAGATGCAGCACCTATGGAGCAGCGTGTGGGGACGGTAACTTGCACAAGGGAACCTCAATGGTGCCACTAGCAGTTCTCGGGTTCAAACCCACAAACTTCTGATCACAGGGGCCACGCCCTAACCACCAGGCCATCAGCTGCATTAGCTTGATGCTAATTGTTGTTCATAGGTGTACTAATTAGCTTCATGCCCTTGTTGCAAAACTCAATTCGGCGAATAATGTTTTTTTGGAATTTCAAGTGCAGGGAAAAACAGGGATAAAGAGCAGCTTGGTAAAGTTGCCTCTTGATTCTTAGAAATGGACTATTGCTATTTTTGGGGACACAAGTTAGCATGCTCATCGGGCTGAGTGGAGTGCATCAGCAGTTGTATTAGTATCCTATTATCGAAACTAATTCAGCATGGCGCTCACTAATGGGTATTTCAGCCGTATCTAAAGACTAATGCGGAGCATCAGAGTTTCTGAAGCACAGTTAATATTCCAGTCATACGGGCAATGCAGTCCATTAGCGAGCCGGATAAGACTGGAAAACACACAAGGAGCCGTTTGATTTGCAATCTGCTCTCGTGCGTTGGGCTCCGCACTAGCGTTTAACCTCGTTCGCACACACTTATGGTCAATGACACCATAGATTGTCTTCTGTTTGATTAAGCTGAGAGCATCGTGATCCCCTCAGCACAGGCAATGGGGCCTCAGTAACGTTTTGGAATAGACATAAATAAATGGAGCACATGGAATAATGGGGTCATAACATGCAGCTGCGATTTCTAACAGCAGACGTGTCCGAATGTTTTATTAATTAAGTTGTTTAGGCAGGAAACTCCCGCTGGGACAGCCTGTTTGTTCAGGGCGCAACAACGCAGAATTACAAACACACGATATAACGGAGATGAAAGAATAAAGGCGGCGTTTGAAGGCCTGTAGTGCTTTTGTTCTCCACTAGTAGAGACTGTTCAGGAATCCTCTGTGGAGCTACTGTAAGACCTGGATTGAGTTATTAGCATTTGTGTCTAATCATTTTAGACTGATTTGCTCAGTGGTCCAATCTTATTTGCTTTGTGGGACTCAAGCATTAAAATCCGAGCCAGTTTCTCAGGACTGATGGCTCAGCGGTTATGCCGGCAGCCGTGCTTTGTTTCTCCACGGTCGTTCACAAGGACAGGAAATTAGATAAACCACTTCTTTTTGATGTTTTATGTGTCCCTGAAACCAATGATCACCATAAAACATAATAATAACACAGTCTTGCTTTATTCTGCCCTAGTTCTTGTTCAGACTTATTTGATTCTTCTGCTGTTTTTCAGTGGTGGAATTGTACTGTTCAAGCTTTTGGTTATACAAGTTAAAACTTAAACCAAAAAAAAGACTAGTATTAAATATTCTAAATAAATATACTAAATAAAACTAACACCAAATACAAATAACATTCTACAGTAAGTACTGATGTTATGTTCAGTATATCAGTGAGTTCTTGGTTCAGTATTATTGTAGTTTCATCTGAAACCTGGTTCGACTCGATCAGTCCTTCATTAAATTAAATCAGGAGCTGCTGATGGAGTTTCACCATCCAAACAATGGCTGGAAGAACCAAGCAGGAACCTGGAACTGAACCTGTGTTCTCCTCACCAGCTCACACAATATCAACTACTTTTACAAAGAAAACAGATCTTGATACTTCTACTGCTTTCTTGTTTGTTTGTATTTATACTAGTGGTGGGCCATTATCGGCGTTATTGTGCTGTGTTAATGTGAGACTCTTATCGCGCGATAAAAAAAAATATTGCCGTTAATCTATTCACAAAGTTGGGTTGGGAGCTGGGTCTATACTATGCAAGATATAATGACTTTCACCTTGATATTTTTGCGTGCATTTACTCTCTTTCTCTCTTTATGTCTGTCTGTCTCTCTCTCTCTGTCTGTCTCTCTGTGTCTCTCTGGCTCTCTCTCCTTCGTGACTTTTCCGGATCGCGCCCGTTTTAAACCTGTCTCCTCTCTCTGTTTCTCTCTCGCGTGCTCTCTCTGTGCCCCTCTCTCTCTCTCCTTCGTAAGTTTTCCGGCGCGTGCGGATCATCTCTCTCTCTCGCTCTCTTTGTCTATGTCTCTCTCTCTCTCTCTCTCTTTCTCTCTCTCGTGCGCTCTCTCTCTTTCGTGACTTTTCTGGAGCGTGCCGATCGTCTCTCTCTCTCTGTATCTCTCTCTTTCTCTCTTTCTCTCTTTTACTCTCTCTCGCTCTCCTTTACACTCTCTCTCTCTTACTCTCTCTCTCTTGCTCTCTCTTACTCTCTCTGTCTCTCTCGTTCCTGACTTTTCAGTATTTAACCTCGGGTTTATATTTACATTTTCTTTAAGGGTAATATATATATATGTATAAGACCACACTACAATAAATAATCAGAGCACTAAAGAGAGAGTGAGTGAGAAAGACAGATAGACAACTGACTGACCTGAACTCTGGGCTGAGGTCTGGCTTCAGCCCGTAAAAGGGCATGGACAGGGTCAAGAGCCAACCAGGCAAGAAATGACCATCCTCACATTCCAAGTAAGGAGCTTCGCCCCACCGCAGTCCGCTGCTATTGGTTACGTAGCTGTCCCCACGCGCCCACTTGGGTGTGTCCAGGGTGCTGAGATCATTGAGTAGGACCCGTTTAGACAGGCCAGGGAGGGGTGGGCTGCTGGACTTCAGTGTGGTGAACCAGCTGTGACCAGGGCCAGAGAATGGAGAGATAAGACCCCCCCAGGCCAAAGTGAGGTCCTGCAGGTGAGTGTGAAGATTAATTAGTAATTATTAATCATCACTGAAATGTTATGGTTTCCAAACTGTGATGATTTTTAGAAGGCTTAGGATGATTTACAGAAAACTATATACAACTATAACATTTTTCTAGACACTCGCCTTGCCATTACAATAAAAACACTGTCAGCAAGTGTGAAGCGTCCAGAGCTTCCACATGGAATGATCATATTTTCACTTTGTTCACACAAAGTCCAAATGAGGTATTTATCACAAAAATAATATATGTTTTCTCATCATGGTGTATTGGACTAAACTGTCTAAAAATTAATAGATATGCGTATGAAAAACAATTATACCACCCTTGTTTTAGGTAGCCATTTGTAGTATATACTACAAATACTAAAAGCATTTTACTTAAAGCATTTCTGTCTTGCATATTAGTTTCATAAGCATTAACAAATAATTTGTTAATGATCATGAAAAAGGTAGGTCACAACTGCAATAATGTAATGACAACCATGCCACTACCTGCAGGTAGATGTCCTGTGACGGGTTCCTGGAGGCACGGAGCACCAGCTGTGGCTGAGGTGCTGAGGGGTCAGCGTCAAAGGTCAGAAGGGCTCGTCTGACCAGGCCAGGCCTGTCACCCTCCAGCATGGCCCTCACCAGTGCGTGGTACCACTCAATGTCCTCTCGCACACTTGTCTCCCGCAGCTCACTGGCCTGGAAGATGAGGTTGAGGAAGTTGGCGGCATTAGTGAGGGATGCAGTGGCCTGCCGCAAAAGAGGCCTCAGGTCCGGAGGGAAAGTCCCACGCTGGCCAGTCAACTGGAAGGGGCGACGACATCTGGAGGAGCTCAGGACAGAGGCATCGCCAGTGTTCAGGTAATTCTCCAGCATGGACGAGTCTTCTTCTTCTTCTACCTCCTCCAATGCTGCCTCTGGGCTTGGGCCTATACTTTGTGTGGCTGTTATTTCCTCTTCTGTTGTGGAACTTGTGTTCAAAATGGAAGGAGTGACCTCCAGGCCATTAGAGTCCAAGCTGGAGCTGAGTTGAGAAGATACAGCGGAGGGCAAAAGAAGCAAGAGAAGTAGCAGCAGAGTGGCATGGAAGCCCATCTTCAGGGAGTGCCACATTTCCTTATGCGTTTTCTTATGGAAATGTACCTATGGAGGCCATTCTGGACAGGTTTGAGGAACCTGGAATTTCCTTGTCTGGGAGCTGCTCTGCTCTCTGTTCCTCCTGGGATTGCTCTTTTCCAGTGATTCCTAAGGCAGCAGCAGGTGTCCGTGGTAACGGCAGGAGAGGTTGGGGCTGTTCTTCACTGTCGTCAGCGATTCTCCCTGGCACGCTCACACACCCCACTGCCATAGATGTAAATCAGTAAGAGAGGCATTGTTGATAAACCAGCTGTCCCTGCCAGCACTGTGAGAATCAATGGGTTTCCCACGGCGACAAGCCCACTCTGACTCTCTGTGAGACTAAGCCAGCCAGAGATTACGCAGCCTGCGGGTTCCAGCGTTACTGTGACAGCAGGGGTGCTGAGAAGAAATCGAGAGCCAAGTGTGTGTGTATGAGGAACAGGGTTGCGGAGACAGGGGAGGTGTAGAAGAGGGTAGCGTGTGTGAGTGAGTTCACCCCTCTCTCTCTTGCCTCGCTCTTCATTTGATCTGCTGCTCCTCTGCAAAGCCTGGCACTCGCTCACGCTTTCTCTCTCTCATACCCCACCCTGTTTCCCACCCTCCCTCTCTCTCTCTCTCTCTCTCTCTCTCTCAAATATGACCACCTCTATGAGAGACACTCAGAGTTGTGGGATTGATGAGAGTGACACATCTGTTAATGTTACAGTTGCAGAGTACAGTGGGTGTGTTCGTGTGTGTGTCTATGAGTGTGTGTGCAGAATAGGATGATGGACGAGTGAGATGGAGAGTAATCCTCTCTATTTGGGCGTGCAATCTCGCTCTTTGGATTAACCCGCCACTCTCCTGTGGGGGAGAGTGGTCTTTTATGGTCTTTTAGTGTGTTAGTGCTGATACACGTGAGTATTAGTATTAGTCTAATTGTTGTGTTAGTGTGGGTTTGGAAATGCGCATCCAGGATCTTATGAACGGTGAGACAAATAAATACTGTCATCTAATAAAAAAAAATAATGCATTTTGTTTTTTAAACAAAAGTGGAAAAACAATATAAACAACACCTGTAGATGCAAGTGAATCTTGGAAGCAGGGAAAGTGGGGGCGTGGGTGAAGAGAGTCTCCTTATGAATCAAGCAAGTCCAGTCATATTGGGTGATGCAGGCAAATCCTTGTTTTGGTGCCATGGCAACAGGGTTCTGAGAATTCAACATCCATTCCTGTGGGTCCCCACCCCCACCAAGACTGCAGAGCATGTAGCAGTGATGTCAACGTGAAGAAGTGAGTGTTTGCGTTTGTGTATGCATTTCAGACAAAAGGTATACTGAAAGTCTGAATGCACGTGATATGGTATTTACATTCAGTAAATGTTGCAGTCCAAGCAGCATTATCTTCATAATTCTTATTCCTGACTTTACACTCAAACACAACATGCATTAGTTATTGGAATGACATAAAACTACACACCTGAAGATGTCAGAAAAATTCAAAATCATGTTTTTTTCCAGCTAAAAAAATGATTGGATGTGCACAGATATTTGCGAGCCATTTTAAGAAAGTATAAACGCCATTAAATTAAATTTCGCCTGTGTCTCAGAGAAGGAAGCAAAATCCTTTGTTTACAGCGACATCGTGTGGTAGAGCAGAGGAATGCAGGCTTTTAGAATAAATCTAATCATAGAGACATTAAGTAAGAGGCTATGTTATCAACAATTCTTTGAAATGTAAAGGCTGGTGAAGTATAGCGATGGAAAAATTATACATTTCCTTTGGAAACGTTTCATTTGTGGTCATAAATGAATAAACTAAACGACAAAAGCGTGCACAACCAATAAATCAAGTCATAAAATAAATCTCAGAGAAGTCGTTTTAATAGATAACAATACAGCTGTTTACACATTGCTGGGTCAGGCTCCCAGTAGCCCCTTTAATAAAGCCCTCTTCAATTGATTTCAACCACAACGCATGTTATTCAAATAGGAATTAAACAAACATGGCTAGTGTTCATTAATCAAGTCTAAAGCCTCTCGGCCTTAAATGAACTGCACAGAAAATCGCCTCAGTTCTTTTATTTATGAATAACGACACGCAATCGACAGCAGCTTCTTAAATAATAGGGCGTCTTTCTGCCGACATTTGACATATGTGCAAGAAGCAAGAAAAATAAATTCTCCATTCGAGGCCGGAGCATGAGTAAAGCGGACAGCCCGCGGTCGAGCCCAGCGCACCGACACCAAACGCGGCCAGTCTGCAGAAGTGATGCCGCGGGTGGGGCCTTACGGTTGTTTTTCCCACCCATATTCCGACAAGTCCCGCCTCGTGCACTGATTGGCTAACAGGTGACACTCAGAAGCGCTTGTGACACTAGCCAATCATAGGCCACAACGCAGACCGGCCTACCCAGCCTTCTAGCCAGTTACAGTGCGTGCTGAGTGGGGTTCTGAAATTTTGGTGTTTTGTGTTTAAATAGGACACTGGCCGACTTGGGCGACAGGATACGTGGTTTGGGGATTTTTTATTTTCTAGTACTGCTAAAAAACTATTTTCAACAGTGAATTTAATTACATTGTATTCAAATAAACATAATAACGTGGATTGGTCTGGCCTTTGCAGCTATAACAGCTTCCACTTTTTACCTTATACAGTCTGTTATTATACTGCAATACTGCAGTAATTATACATAATATTTAACTCCCTGATATTAGCTAAGATTAAAAAAATTACACCGAATCTAAAGAAACCTTGATGCGATCATGATCAGTTTCACATTTTAATATTTTATTGCATTATCACAAATATACATCAGGGAATGTCATGAGTGTGACTGGGTCCTCAAGGAGTTATGCCATTGTTGCCCAAGATTTTTATTAACACTACGGAAACATACAATATATATATTATTTATTTTACTAGGCATATATATGATAAAAGTGGTGTTTAGCATGTTAATTGTGTTCACGTATGACAAATGGACACTTTACACTTACATTACTATGGACTTGTAAAATGAGGAATTCTCTAAATCTCTACATAATTTAAACAGGTTCATTTATTTTGCAGAGGTACATACATGGCGTCCTAATGCAAATTTTTTTTTCAGATTCAACGCATAAAACCTCAGAACACATTAAGATTCACTAGTAATTTTAGAGAGTAAATAAAACATATCTGCGTTGTATCTCGAGAGAGAGTCCAGTAAGATTCTTTACAATGAACCACTTCTTATTAACAATAACAATAATAATAATCAGATTCACTATTTGTTTGGGCAAAACAAAAGGTATCCCAGATGTGAGTTTTGTAACTATAACTGTCATAACTATAACACTATGGTGATTTCTATGAAAAAGACAGTATCACACAAACATTTCATATTCTGATTCTTTATATGAATTACATTCTTTTCTCGCCACTTTGATGACTGATCTCCGATCTCCAATCCAAGATCTAGCAGATTGTTGTTAAGGTTAATAAATCCATACTTTGTATACTACTACTACTACTACTACTACTACTACTACTACTAATAATAATAATAATAATAATAATAATAATGATAACAGTTATGATGATTATTATTATAATAATAATAATAATAAAAGCATCAACTCTTGGAGCAGGAATCGTCACACTCTCGTACCAGCCAATCGCGGTTCAGGTGGGCGTGATTAGTCTAAATACAGGTGGGGAAAAAACAGGCTCTCGCGCGGGTGGGGCCTGCGTGTGTGTGTGTGTGTGTGTGTGTGTGTGTGTGTGTGTGTGTGTTTGTGTAT
>JBBPDB010000039.1:14250934-14274455 GCA_037974465.1 Brachypetersius altus
CACACACACACACACACACACACACAATCACCATCACTTATTTTCCCTTTCATAAGCACCTTCCTGGGAAACAAGGCACCCTGCCTGTCAGTTCACCTGCTACCCTCTCTTTCAATGATTTAAACGCACACAGACACACACACACACACACACACACACACATACTCTCTCTCTCTCTCTCTCTAACTCTCTCTCTTTCGCGCACATTTCTGTGATTTCTTGAAATATTTTTCCCACAATCTGCCCCTTTCCAGTGAAAATCAATGCCGCAACATTTTCATCTTATAAAAGACCAGTATGGCATAAAAATAGCCGTCTGCCTAAACTATTAATACACCTCTAAAAATGTCTGTTTTCATTTGTGTCTCTTTCTGCAAATTGGAGGAATCACTGCTTTCAGCAGGTTGAGAGTTATTGCTTTCTCCTGGCCATCAATACAAATCCCCCTGTGACAAGCATGAGAAAATCTACCAACCTCAGCAAGGTCCGTCTTTCAGAGCCCAGGAATAAATACTGTATTGCGTTGTTTTTGACCAAAGCGTTTCCTGCGTTTGACTGTTGGTGGTTTTGGCACATGAGAAAACAGAGGTGTGACTGTGGCACCAGAGAGGAACCCAGAGAGAGCGAGAGCCTCTGTTACCATCGGACATCCGTCATGATTAATCGATTCCTGCTCCCTGATCCATAATTGTCCAGAAGAAGTCATCTTGCCTGTGAATCAATTGGCCTGCGCTCTAAACCGAGCCGATCCTGCCTGAACCTGAACCTGCTGATTTTCTGAAAGGAC
The DNA here is from genome assembly GCA_037974465.1 of Brachypetersius altus. NCBI lineage: Eukaryota > Metazoa > Chordata > Actinopteri > Characiformes > Alestidae > Brachypetersius > Brachypetersius altus. Next base: position 14,251,722 of record JBBPDB010000039.1, read on the forward strand.
TCGGAGTTCAATTCGAAAAATTGGGAAAAAATAAAGGCCGTGGATGAAGAGCAGGTGGGGCTGAATAATGTCCTTTAGCTCTGAGTCCTTTTGACAGGTCAGTCCCTCCTGGGGCTCATTAATAAATCACAGGTCAGTTTGGCTCCCAGATACTCCTGAATGAGAAGAACCCTGTCCAGGAGAAAATACAAATGCAAACAAAAATCAAATAGAGCCTGAACATCTGAAAGAATTGGCATATTACTCCAATTCAAAGGATATTTGAACTGCAGCACTACAAGACCATTTCACCTGTATCTGTATGAGTGTTTCATATATGTGTGTGAGTTTTCAGTAGAATGGATGCATGTGGGACAGTTTCATATGTGAATGTGTTTGTGTTTCAAATGTGTTTGTGTAACAAAAGTCCCCCATACTACATGCCTACCAGTCACACCTGTGTGTGTGTGTGTGTGTGTGTGTGTGTGTGTTTGGGCGCATTTGTTTTTCATATTATTTTCAGAACAAAGGAAGCTATATTTAACACAATAGTAAAACCCTTTTAAAATAAATGATCAGAACCACCAGCATGGCATATCTGTTGCACTATTGTTGTCAGGGACGTCACTAGGACAGAAAGACAAAGGGGGCTTAGCCCCCAGGGCTGTAGGAAGGAATTAGCATGTATAGAGGGCTGAAATAGGAAACAAGAAAAGTTAAGCAGTGAACAGTTATGGACACTCATAGTATTGTTCTGTTGAACTGAGTAAAACGGCGCTACCAGAGAAATATTACTAAACGGGCTCCGGTTGCTATTCGCTAACAAGCAGCGCCGTGTAGCTTCGCCTGTTACCTACAGCAGCTTCAACAGCCAGTACATCATAAATAATGATAGCTATACATATTATTTTTAATTTCAATTCATAGTCCTGTTTCTATTTGTAAAGTGCATCTCCGCGCTCAGTGATATCTTGTATGAAATGTTTGGATATGTAATTTAAAAATAGTAGAACAATAATAATAATACATTTTATTTATAGAGCGCTTTTCAAGATACTCAAAGTCGCTTAAATTCGATAAATATACAATGACTATATTTAGGGTGGCTTGGGATCATTTTGGGAGGGGGATTTCAGACCTTTGGCAGAATTCAAATGAGCCATTTTAATCTCGATTAATCTAGATTAGTTATTTTACAGTGAGATTAATCTAAATAAAAAAAATAATCTATGCCCACCACTACTTTTAAATATGCAACTAGTGACTACACACCTTTCCAATGGCATTTCTCATCATAGTGATCAGTCTCAGATTATTACCTACAGTGTAGTAATGTTGGTCTTGTGCTTTATCAGAAGGGCTTTGCATCAAGGGACCTCTTAAGGCTCTACAGACCAGGTTAATGATTGTTTGTTTTGGTTGCTGCAGGCCAGGTGAGGTAGGGAAGAGGAAGCATATATGTCACATACCGGGTTGTGAGAAGACCTTCCGGAAGACGTCTCTGCTGCGGGCGCATGTGCGGTTGCACACGGGAGAAAGGCCCTTTGTCTGCAGCTGGGTATTCTGTGGGAAACGCTTCACACGTAGTGATGAGCTGCAGCGACATGCCAGGACACATACAGGTATATTGCGTGCACCAAGACTTATTGTGCTTTGTGATAAAACACATTGAATGTGTTTTTATAGTAATACTGAAAACCCTCTTATGTGCAAACTTTATAGATTTGTGTGTCTGCATGCATGCATCTAAGTAAAACCTAATTCACTATAAGTTGTTGCAAGTTAATCGTTATATAACTTTTTTTTTTGCAGGGGACAAACGCTTTGAGTGCTCAAAGTGTCAGAAACGTTTCATGAGGAGTGACCACTTAACAAAGCATTACAAAACGCACATCAACACCAAGAACTTGTGAACCTGAGCTTATAAAACTTTTAAAAAGACTCTTCCCTGGGGTAGAAACAGGGGTGGGGCTTTTTAATGGAGGACACTGCCTCCCGTCTAACCCAGATCACACACATGATGTGTCCTAAACCCAGGCCCTATGGAGTAGTCTGCACACATGCCCAGATTCCTTCTGTCTCCTTCTCTACTCACCCTATTCGTCAAAGGAGGGCTGGCAGTCTACCTCGGCCAGTATGTAGGCATCATCTGGGTCTCATTTGAGGATACAGAAGCCTGACGTCATGGCTGTGTAGTTTGGGGAATCTTTCAGTCAGTTTTTTCTTCCTCAGCAGGAAGAAGAAAGTGAGTAAAAGAGTGTATCTCTGACATAAAATGCACCAAGAAGTACTCCAGCCAAAAAGCTCTGGTTTTCTCCATAATATAATTTTGGAGCATTTTGACTGGCGTGTAGCAGCTCATGGACAAGCTTTTATTGTGTAAATGTTTGCTTGCATAAAAACATACATTTGTACATACCTGAGCTAGTTTGAATATGGAAATGCTTGGAGTTTCTCTATAATCCAGCCATAATTCATTTCTGAATCTAAAATGAACTCTTTTAAATGATCTAACTCTATTTGCTTAAAACCCATCACTGCAGTATCAAAACGTTGTAACTCCTATTTTACAGGTTTTTATATTTTACCTAAATCACCAGCTATGTGAACGTTTCATAACAAATGGACCAATAAAATGGTCCAGAATTATTGAAAATAATCTTGTTACATTAATGTACATTAGTTTTTTTCCTTCTTCCATAAAGTTTCTGTTTCTGAGGTACGACGTTTTGTTACAGCAGTGATGATTTTGCAACATTTACCGGATGTTCAGAAAGAAGATATTTTGCTGTGACCGGACAATCACGTCATGACTATGGATTAAGAAACCAATCTGAAAACAGCAAACTCTTTCCACTGTAGGAACCATGGAGTCACTTACTGAAAACTGCAAGTACATACAGAAGATGACTGTATTTGAAAGACAGAAATAGCTTAGTCATGTAAGTATGTAGATGGTTTTATGAAAATATTAGTTATAGAATCTGATATTCAGATAGCAAAATTATGACAAATACTACCTTCATTGACTGAGGTATAAAAAAAAAAACGTGTTAAAGAGAAGGATTCATTTCACAACTTACCCATGAAATAATGCTCATCAAAAGGAGTTGGTGGTTTTGAAACACAGCCTAAGAGAGATCCAAGCATTGTGGAATTTATTCCGTTTAAGTTTATGTAAATGTTTAATGTCCTCAAAAGTGCTTTAAGGGGGAAAAGTCTGTGCATAAGTATGTTTGTACTGTGTCTGAATATGTACAAGTGTATCTTGGAGACCACAAAACATAGGATATTTGTTACACAAACGACTGCATTGGCTGCTCCAGCCAAACCTGAAGACGAGGACTGTGTACAGTGTAAATGAGGAAAAGAAGTAACATTGTATAGTTTCATTCCTGTAATACACAAGCCTATTAGATGACCCTTTTTATTGACTTAATGTTGCCTTAGACAGCTGCACCCCCTATTTAAAGAGAGTTCAGTCTAAATACATGGAGTTGCATTTGTATAACTGCTTTATCTTTTGTCTAACTTGTATTAAAAAATGCCAATTTTATGTGCACTGACCAAATTCAGGGTTTTAATCGAGTGGTTAAATTTAGTATTTTTGTTCATGCACCATGACTTTATTTTGTCAAAATTGAAAAGGAAAATAAATGACCCTCTTTCTATCTTTCCTAGATAAATCCCACACCTAAAAATCTCTGTCTTTGAAAGCCAATGATAGGTAACTGTATAACTTGTACTGAGGTGCTTAAACAAAGAGCTTGCTACTTTTTCTACAGTCAGCCCATCTCTCCCCAGTTGACCCAATAAAGGATTCAGATCACTCTGTCTTTCTGTGTCTCAATGGAAGAGATCCTAGACGTTACCAGGTCATTCATGGAGGTATTACACTGAAGTATTGGGACGCCTGACCATTACACCAACAAGGACTTTAATGACATTGCATTCAAATAAATGGGCTAATATGGAGTTGGTCCCCCCTTTGCAGCTATAATAAGCTTATAATAACTAATTTTGGAAGGTGTTCCTGAAGGTGTTGGATGGGGTTAAGGTCAGGGCTCTGTGCGGCCCAGTCAAAGATGTCTTTATGGACCTTGCTTTGAACCAGGGCTTCTCAAGTCTCACGTATTTCAGAAAGTTCACACGCCACACCTGGTATTTCTTAAGCTGAGCAATTATCAAGTTCGCCGCACAGGTATGAAATAGTTTTCAGCTCGCTTGCAAACGCGTGCTTGCGGCTGGACATTCTCCAGACTGTGTCTATGAAGTTGTCCAAAATGTCTTGGTATGCTGAAGCATTAACATTCACCTTCACTGGAAGTAAGTGGCCTAGACCAAAACCTAAAAAACAGTTGTGTCCCAATACTTTTGTCTATTGGGTTTAAATGAATTATTACACTGATTTCATTATTATGCTGATTTCAAATCTGTATTTAGTTTCTGATGATCACAAAAAATTGACCTGTGTTATTTAATTGTAAGTGGGGAATGTCGGTGATATTTAAATTGGAGAGGACTTGTATTTTGGAAGGGGATCTCAAGTGCAGTGTGTTTGGCATGAAGGCGTTGCTTCCAACTTCAAATAGGCTGCGTCCGAAATCGCATACTTGCATACTATATAGTATGCGAAAAGCAGTATGCGAGGCGTGTAGTATGTCCGANNNTCTATTTTAACGGTAGAGCAGTACGTACTAATTCAAATGTAGTACGTAGTATGCAGTATGCGATTTCGGACGCAGCCATAGTCTTTTTCGGGCAGCAGTGAGGAAGCACCGGCTTTGTCAAAACTACTGGATGCAGGTACTCAATAAAATAAAAGCTTATAATTCAATGCTTTTACAGCAGAAATACCTTCTGACACTGATGCCACACCGTAGTTCGTTTAGAGGTTCTGATATATGTGCTTATGCGAAAATTGACCTGATGGCTGGTGATTGATCATGTTTGGGAACATCGGTCGAGTCGCGAGCAAGATTTAAACCATATAAGAGATCGTATTATTAAGTTATTTGAGAGGACGTAACTGGTATATTTCGATAGTATCATTGACACAGTAGTGTTTGCAGTTGAAGACTGCATCACCACACAGATAAGGAATATCCTGGCATGTCCAGTCTTATTTTAAGCAAGCCTAAAGTCAAGTAAAGTTCGTTTATAGCTCATTATCATAATGTCATTCAATGTGTTTTCACTACGAAACCTCACCCTTAATTTTACCCCTTTAAACTACCTTAATTTAGACCTTAATTTCCAGAAAATTAAGGAAAATTAAAGGGAAAAGTGCACAGAATAAGGCTGATTAAGGGGTAAAATTACTGAATTATCCCCTTACTTTTTCAATTTTGCCCCTTAAATAATATAACCTCCTGAAGTAATCGCTTATGTGAGAGATTAAGGGGTTTCGCACTCATGCCTTAAATCTACTTTTAGGGTAAAATTAAGGGGTCAGTTCACAAATTAATGGCCACTTAATTCAAATGAAGGGGTTTGGTGTATTTTCAGGGGTAAAATAAGGCAGGGTTAAGCACATTTTAAGTGCACTGTGTTTCGTAGTGTTTACAGGAATAGAAAAACAATGGCAAAAATAAAATGTTTAAAAATTTAAAAATACGTTTTAAATCAATAAAAGAAAAGTGAAAGTGCAAATGTTTAAAAGAAGGCAGTGGAGAAATGTGCAGTTTTAGCAGCTTTTTAATGCTGCTGTTGGTTCAGATCTGATACTGCTAGGCAGTTTGTTCCAGTAGTGAGTTAATGCCATTTCACCATATATAGTTTAGGCTCTTTTCACCACTAGTTGACCACCTCCTGCAGATCTGAGAGACCTACCAGTATTATATACTTCAAATATATCAGAGATGTATTTAGGGCCCAAACCACTGAGTGGCTTGCACACATTGAGTAATACTTGGGAATAAATGCTATACCCAACTGGGAGTCAGTGCAAAAACATGAGAATTGGAGCAATGTGTCCTCTTTTCTTAAACTGAAACTGTATTTTGTCTCAGATATGCCTCAGACGTCCAGACCATGGGGGGAAGTGTTGCCATTTTAAGACCCTCTGATATTATATCAGAGCTGTGTCACACCGACGGATCATTCCCCATCTGGCAGAATGGCACACTTACCCCATGTTTTAATCAGCTGGTGTGTGGATCTCTTGCGCATGCACTCACTGCGGTCTTCAGTGCCTGCTACCTCAGTGTGCCAAGGTGAGCTACTTGACCCCAAAACCATACAGCATGCAGTCACTAAAGTCTTAAAACACTTTAGCAGTTTGTTTAATAATACGTGACTACACTGACATTTCATTTCACACTACCCCTTTTGTCCACTTTACCTTCATTTGAATCCTCTGAGTGATAACATGTTATCAATGTTTGCAGATTCGGCTACACTCTTCCTTCCCTGGCTGTTGGTTGGAACCTCAGGGCTGTTTGTGCACTTCTTCTGTTGCTTCTCGTCATTGGGGATTTGGTACTGGGGCTTGTATTCCAGCCACAGGATATTTACCTGGACATCCTGACCAATGGATGTGGTATCATTGCTTGGCTTGTCCACTTTGTGGCAGTTTTAGCTCTGCAAAGATCTGCCTACAGAAGGACTCGAGGTCCACCACTGTTTGTGGTCTTGGCTCTACTTCCAATCCCCTATCTAGCTTTCAGAATAGCTTCTTACATCCAGGATGGTGATCTGGATCTCAGTACTGCACACCCTGGACAGGTCATCCGTCTATCCTTGACTGTGGCAAGAGCAGCTCTCATTCTTGCATATCTGCTGGCCTTTACCTTTCCTTGTTACAAAGCACGAGGAGAGTCCCTCCATGTAAATGCAGACGATGAGGCTCCTCTTATTGTCTCAGAGCCAGGCAGAGAAGAAAGAGTTGCAGAGGATGGCTGCAGCTGGCTATCCAAGCTATTGTACCTTTGGCTGAACCCTCAGCTTAATCAAGGTCAACGGGGTGAGCTGGAGAGGACATGTGATGTTTTCCAGTTGCCCTCCAGACTTCGAACCAAAGCCATCACTCATCGCTTCGGCCAGTGTTGGGCCCAGTGCCAGGCTCAAAAAGCATTGAAAGCACCCCAGAGCTTGCAGAGAAACGCTACCAGCAGGAACCAGCAGGAATCTTTGTGTGGTGAGATCCAGAATGAAGTCTCTGAAGAAAGGAACCATCATGAGGTAAAGCTGTTATGGGTCCTACACAAGGCTTTTGGCTCCCGCTATTACTTCCTGGGTGTGCTGAAACTCTTAGCTAGCCTGCTGGCATTTGCAGGACCACTACTCCTGAGTGCGTTGGTGGGCTTCATGGAAACTGAGGGTGCACCGCTAAGTAAAGGTGTGTGGTGTGCCATGGGACTCTTCTTGAGCACGTTCCTGGCAGCGTTCCTGCGCAACATCTTTGTGTTTGAAGTGTCGAAGGTGGCTCTGGAGGCTCGGGCCGCTGTGGTGTCCACAATCTACACAAAAGCTCTACAGGTCAGTGGCTCGGCACTGGCCCGCTTCAACATGGGTGAGGTGGTTAACTTCATGAGCACCGACACGGACCGATTGGTCAATTTTTTCCGCAGTTTCCATGAAGTGTGGAGTCTTCCGTTCCAGTTTGCCCTCGCCCTTTACCTACTTTACCTGCAAGTGGGTGTGGCCTTCTTAGGAGGATTGGGTGTGGCTATTCTTCTTGTGCCACTCAATAAGTTCCTGGCAGCCCGCATCCTTGAGAACAACAAGCACATGCTAAACCACAAAGACGGCAGGGTGAAGGTAGGGTTGCAGTTGAAATGTTTTCTACAATACACGTTAGTACAATACGATGTGAGCATCTCTGGCCAGTATTACTGGCCCTTATTTGGCTGGGGCCTAATGTACCCTTACCCCTTTTAATAGTTGATTTGCCCTGACATGACTGGTGTCTGACACTGCAGTTACATATCAGTGTAGCTAAAAGTAATACAAATCAAGTGCAAAGCATTAAAAGCTGTTATACTGCTAATGGTGCCCCCTTGTGGACAATTTGGCCTGCCAAACGTGATTTGATTAAGTGAGTAAAAGAATCACAAAACAGCTCCACGAGGTTAAAAAATGCCTGTTACCGGTCAAAAGAAGAGAACAAATCTTTTTAAAATTGTTTTCTCTTTTTACAAATTTTTACAGATACGGTATTATGGGTTGTATCAGAAACAACATAAGCAAATATTTTTGAGATACCTACTTGTTGAGGTTTGAACAAGTGTGTAGTGAGATTTAGGTGATTAGTAGTTGGCATTTAAGCTTTCATTGCTTGTTAGCTACATTAGCTTTTGGAGCACCAAGATATTTTGGCTGATTAACAGCATTTGAGAACAAGGTAAAACTCGGTAAACAGCCAAACTGAGAACTCCTGTGTAGTGAAACATACCCTCGATCGTTGATTACAAATATTACAAAAATCTTTTGTCTTCCTCTTCAAGCTAATGACTGAAGTCCTTTTTGGGATTCGAGTTCTGAAGTTTTATAACTGGGAGCAGAACTTTACGCAGAAGATAAACCAATGCCGCAAAAAAGAGTTAAGTCACCTGAAGACCTTGAAGTACTTGGATGCAGTGTGTGTGTACACCTGGGCTGCTCTTCCAGTGGTTATCTCCATCCTCACCTTTATCACCTACGTGCTGCTTGGAAACAGTCTTACTGCAGCTAAGGTGAGCAGGATAGAGGGAAGCCTAACTCATACCTCAAAGCTGGATTTGGTTAATTTAGTGGTAGATAGAATACAGCATAGAAGATCTTCATTGCAGTTATTGTTTCATACCTAGTTTCATACAATAGTGTTTAAACCTCTTGGGCCTTGAAAGAAAGTAAACTATATTGGAAAATAGAATAAAAATAAATGATTGTTTAATGCATTCATATTTATTTGTAATTTTAAGCCCTTTATACTTTATATTATTATTTTACTACTCAACTCAACTTTATTTATAAAGCACTTTACAAACCAATATAGGGCCAAAGTGCTGTACAAAAGATATATAAGAATAAAAAACAATAGAATATAGTAAGTAAATAAAAATAATAGAGGTGGGCATAGATTAATTTTTTTAACGTTGTTAATCTTATTGGAATCTTGGCGTTAACGGCATATATCAAGGTGAAATTCATCTTAGCTTGCATAGTGTTGACCCAGCCCAGCTCGCAGTTAACAGCGATTTTTTTTATCGCACGATAAGAATCTCACGCCGTTAATGGCCCAGCACTAAAAAATAAACAAGTAAAATAAATAAAATAACACTGCAATTGGCTAAAACCAACATTTCACAAGGTGTCAAAAGCCAAAGCAAAAAATTTTAAAAATGGACAGAGAAGAAGCGTGTCTAATCTCTAATGGCAGATCATTCAAGAGTTTGGGAGCTGCTACAGCAGAAGTACAATCTCCTCTAACTATGCTTTGTCCTGAGCAGGAGCAGGTGATCAGCTGACCTGAGATAGTGGGTTGGTGTTTAAGGCTGTAGCAAAGCTTTAAAAGCAAATAAAAGTATTTTAAAAATGAATCCTAAACTACAAAAACACTCCTTGCTTATTTTATAGATAAATACCTTTAAATAATTTTCATGGTAGTTTCCAGATGGACCTGAATTTTACGTCAGAACAACTCGAAATACATGGGAACATGGCAAAATGTAGACATTCTGGGAGTCTCTGAGGACTAGTTTGGAAACCACTGCTGTACAGTTATGTAGTTTTGATGTCTCCTTCAGGTTTTCACCACTCTGGCTCTGGTGGGCATGCTCATCTTGCCACTCAATGCTTTCCCCTGGGTTCTTAATGGCACACTGGAGGCTAAAGTGTCTTTGGATCGTATTCAGAACTTCCTTCTTCTGCATAATCAGGATTTCGCTGCATACTACAGCCAAGGTACCGGGCGGGGTTTGGGTTTGTCTGTGCACAGAAAGAATGTCAAATTATTAAAAATTGCAGGAGGAAGGTGATTAAAGATGAGAAAGGTCTTGATTAGCAGATAATTAGATGACTTTTCATTAAGGAGAACTAACATTTTCTTGGACATTCTTTAAGGTGACCAAAAGCAAAAGATGTGGCTCATACTATTGTTCAGATGCACATGCAATGCTTAAAGAGGCATTCTGGCCTAAAACTAGCTTTAGTGGCCACCATCTACCTTCCTGAGAAGTCTAGTTCCACAACCTCTGGCTAATGAACTGCTTCATAGGTTCCTTATTGGATGGAGTGTTAAGTAAGAGGGGGATCAGGGGGGCTGCATGTTCAATATAGGTTGGAGCTGAAGATGCCAGGAAAGTTGATCTCTAGGAGAATGGTTGGTTACCTCTGTTATCAAGTATTGTAGTGCAGCATCGACGGTTTGACAAAAATCACAGTTTGATCATTTTTGTGTTTTCATTCATCAGTGATTTTTCACTCCCGCTTACAGGATACATTATGCAAGCGCTTACAGACAGTAGACATTGCCAAACTCCCCACTGCAATAAAGAAATAATCACAGCATGATCACTGATGCTTAGGCTAATAAATATAGACATGATGTTCAGACTTTCTTCTGCATTAGCAAGATGCTGGGATGAAAAATACAACTATAACAGCCCTAAAGCCTTCGAGGGTTATACTAGCTGTTAAACTGGAAAATCTTGGTCTAAGCTTTCAGAAGAATATGTTACTATACAGGTAAATTTTAATCCCCCAAGGTAAACAAAACGTATATGCCTTAAATGAGGTTTAAAAGTACACTATTGACTTTCCCAAAGAAGAGTTCCTGGTGTTACAACAACAGTAATATTGTTATGGTGACTTTAAAATGTGATTGCAACAGAATATGGTAAAAGTATATTCTCTATGACTCAAGATACTGAAGGTGTATCCTTGAGGGTACAACCATACAACATTTGTACATTTGTGGTGTTTTTTTGTGTGTAGAGACACCACAGTAGTATGAATGTTCTTTTATGTAAAATTACAGTAAAAGAAAAATGTAATTTGTTTTTTTCCATTCAGTGACACCTGAAGATCCTCTCAGTGCCATTGAGATGACCCAGGCCAATTTCTCCTGGAAGAGGTCAGATGATTCACCACCCGAGTCTGAGACAGAGGACGGGTCTCAATCTGGAAGTCTGTATCTTCATAGTGTTAATTTAAGTGTCAAAAAGGTATGTGGGATTTTAACATAGACCCCATTTATATCTGAAACAAATCAAATTATATTTTTCATATGCGGATTGTTAGACTGCAGATTAGCTGATAGCTCAACAACCAATTACATTGTGTTTTCTGTTTTTTAAGTAAAAGGTGACATGGTTTGAGAATTCAATTTAATTAGCAATCCGTCTGTTGTAAATGTCCAGAATTACTGAAGAGTATCTTTCTCAGGAGATAGTTTTGATGGACTTATCTAATTTAGCTGTTTGAAAGTAAATAAATGGTTTGCAAACCTCTGCTTCAACGTATTAAGACATTCTAAATACATTTGCAGGGTTCTCTTGTTGTTGTGGTTGGAAAAGTTGGCTGTGGCAAAAGTTCACTTTTAGCTGCCATCACTGGAGAGCTCAACAGGTACAATTTTATAATGTTCCTAACAATAAAAAACATTTCTTACCCAAACATCAATACAACTAGCCATTAGTATTTATAAACATAGTGGGCACCTTCACTAACAGAAAGCAGTGCAGATACCATCCTAAACCATTTTAAAGATCAAAAAGACCTTTCCCAACACTATACATTTATATAGTGGAATGAACCAGTCCAGCATCCAAGACAGGATTTGCTGGACCACACTGTACAAGTGACCAAAGCGTAGACTACATCAAGTAAAAGGAAATCAAATGGTGCAGTCAGAGAGTAAATTATAAGAGTGTAGCAGTTTTTGCATGATCATTTACAGTGATGGTACTCATTAACCCTTTACAAGAAAGCACTCTGTATATATGCAATGTCTGTGCATGTTCTTTAGATGTGGTGGGGTAGTGTATGTCCAGGGCAGAGAGGAGGGGTTTGGATTTGCTGCCCAGGAGCCATGGATCCAACATGCAACGGTGCAAGACAACGTTCTGTTTGGAAAAGAATTTGACAGTGGCTTCTATCAAGCTGTGCTTGAAGCTTGCGCTCTTACTGATGATCTTAATGTAAGTTCTCTGTATTAAAGACATACTTGACTTTTTAGTGGGAAAGATAAAGAAAAAACACACAAACATTTTGTATGAAAAAGCTCATCCCCTACAGAGAACACACTTCTACAAATTATAATGGTATTTATATTCTGTTTTATTTTTGTCTTCTATCCAACTCCATCAGTAAAATATGTACTAAAATGTGCAGAAAAATATAACATTTAATTTGCTGTATTTTGTTGTATGTTAGTTAGTTTATTAGATGCATAGTATATAGATAAACAGTATGACAGAAACCAAATACAAAAATACAACAATGAAATTAATGACAGTACTTTACCTGTTGCATGTTGAATCTTGTGCAGGTTTTGCCTGATGGGGATCAGACCGAGGTGGGAGAGAATGGAGTGACACTCAGTGGAGGGCAGAAGAGTCGACTTGCTCTGGCCCGAGCTGTTTTTATGGTAATTAGGGCAGGCAGTATTGATAATATTAGTAATCTAATTACTTTGACTTGCTCTCAGCACATCTGGACTCTGGTTTTTAACAGTGTGACAGTAACATTCAAGACAGTCCAAGTCTACTTGTGGTGTTAAAATGACTAATGCTGTAGCCTGGTTTGTTAGCAATGGGTAGCTAGCTAATTTTGTGGATTTGGCAGATTTTTGTGGCTGATATTTGGTTAAACCTAAAATGTTATATTTCAGGGTCATTGTAAGGTGGTGAATGAAATTAGTAAATTTCACTGTTCACTTGGTTCACCAGCACAGTATATGAATAGACTAAATCTAAATATCACTTTTTCAAAACATACAGTAGATTATGGCATATTACTACATACTTTCAGTTGTTTAATAATGCTCTCAAGTTCTAGATACATCAGTGATTATTTTTATCCTCATGCTTGCATCTCGATTTTATTTCTAAAAAACATTTGATGATGAAGTTTATTATATTACTAATACTTTGATTCTGAAGTGCATGTAATGATACCACCATTTTAATTGTTGCAATTAATAATTAATTGCTGCAAATAGTTTTGTATTAAAACTAATAGTAATTGAGTTCATAAAGATCTGGTGAGAGAAAACTTGACTACAGAATGCCTTCAACACAGTGTTTACATCCAATGATACATGCACCCCTAACCTAACAATATTGATGCTCACAATTAGTAAAATTGCATGAGCTGCACACTCTTCCTAAAGCTAAACTGAAACCCACTCCACAATACACTATACACTATATACACTATACAACTGTGAATAAACATTTACTTCCATGACAGGACAAGGATATCTATCTGCTGGATGATCCTTTAGCGGCAGTAGATGCTGATGTAGCCCAGCATCTCATGGAAAAGTGCATTCTAGGAATTCTCAAGAACAAGACCAGAATTCTCTGCACTCATCGAATAGAGTTTGTGGAGAAGGCTGATGTGGTGATATTGATGGACAATGGAACTGTTGTAAAAACAGGTACTGATGAACCCTATATATATAGCTGCTGGTCACATTAACTGTGTTCTCTGAACATGTAAAAAACCAATGGGTTTGGTCACATTTATTTTCCTGATTTGATTTGCAAAGGAACACCAAAAGAAGTGTTATCTCTCGTGAAAGCTGTACCACAAGATAGTAAGAATGACAGCAAAGCAAAAGATGAAGGTATGTATTCTACTCTACCTCGTTACCTGCTATAAATAGCATGTCTTAAACCATAGGAGTTCAGGGTTATGGATGCTTTTTTTTCTCTAACAAATGCCTGCTTACTTAGATGCTGCTAATCAAGATGAAGAACTGACTGATGAGCCAGTTTTAGAGAAGGGACTGACCACCATAGGAGAAGAACAGAAGCAGAAGGGTGGTCTTGCCTTTACAGTCTACCGTTCCTATTGGAGAGCAGTGGGTGGCTGTATGGCTATGTCTGTTCTTCTTTCCCTGTTTCTCATGCAAGGTATTACTGAAAAAATGCGTTTCATCCATAACCCCTTTGTGTTGTCATTTCTACCCAGAGCAGATAGTGAAACTCTAACATGACTTTTTACCACAGGCTCTAAGAATGTGTCTGATTGGTGGCTGTCTCACTGGCTCTCCAACCTAAAATCTAACGGGTCTGAGTTGGTGTCTCTCACGGCCGGTCCTCTCTCTACCATGGTGCTCCTCTTTCCAGAAAGACCTATGTAAGTTCATACAGAGTTGAGACTGGAGATGAGATTGCCATTTTGGAGTTTATGAATGGTTTACATTTTTTGTTTATTAATAGTTATTAATCAGGTCATAAGCACTTTAAAATAACTAAATCATATAACAACAGTGATCTCTGATCAGATAAATATAATGGAGAAACAATATAGATGAATATGAGATCACTATTTGGTAAGGAGCATGTCTTTACTTATTGAGGTGGTTATTACCTAATTTATAACCATTTAATAAACAACTTTATAATTGCAGGCACATTGTAAAGGGGAACCACTGTGGTAGTAGGAAGGGATGGGCATTAAGTACATGGAACTCATATTTTTAGTTGAAAACAAAGACACATTTATGTGAAGGTAGCAAAAGGAGGTTGCGTAACAAACTTACACTGTATTGACATTATTTATAGCTTTGCCTAGTTATTTAGCTTAATGTTCGATCACTTGTTTGCATTTCTACTCCGCATGCGCAGTAAAAAGCCTTACTTTTCTTAAGTAAACAAGTCCCAAAGTGATTCTGACCACCCATATATTCAAATAACCATGTCTGATGTATTCATTCTTATCATTTTAACCATTCTTAAAATATACCTAGGAAAAATAATTAAATAAAATAAAAAATATACATAGAAAAAGGTCACTCATTTCTTGACATCCTTTATTCTACTAATTTGTTCATTTTCCTTTAGGTTCTATGTACAACTGAGACATGCAAATACAGTTAGCAATATGAGTTCCGAGCTGAAGTTCTACATGACCGTGTATGGGTCTCTAGCTGCAGCCAATACCATCTTTACGGCTGCTCGTGCTTTCCTCTTTGCCTATGGAGCAATCCATGCTGCCACGGTCATCCACAAAAGACTGCTGGATAGTGTCCTCAAGGTAGTCTCTGCTTGTTCGTAATAGCTTTTGTTCAAATGCCTTAAAACAGATTTTGGTGTGAATTTCACTTCTCTTTTCTAATGACCGCAAGACATATTACAATTCTCAATTCCAGGCCACAGTGACCTTTTTTGATACCACACCCCTGGGCCGAGTTCTAAATCGTTTCTCCTCGGACATCTACACCATAGATGACTCGCTGCCATTTGTCCTCAACATCCTTCTCGCCAATGTGTTTGGGCTGCTGGGGATGTTGGTGGTGATGACCTATGGGCTTCCCTGGGTGCTGCTCCCGCTAGTACCACTAGGGGCTCTGTATTACCAAACACAGCGGTTTTATCGCCACTCATCTCGTGAGCTCAAAAGGTTGTGCAGCCTCACACTGTCCCCAGTCTACTCACACTTCTCAGAGACCCTCAGTGGCCTGGCAACAGTGAGGGCTACTGGACATACTGCACGGTATGTCTGTCAGTGCTATATTTCCCAATATATCTGCTATTTTCCTATTTTTGTATAAAGACTTCCTTAAAAGTTTGATTGATAAATCTTTGCAGGTTTGAGGAGGAGAACGAGAGACGTTTGGATCAGAACCAGCGCTGCATGTTCATCAGTAATGCTGCTATGCAGTGGCTGGACATCCGACTGCAAATGATTGGTGTCACTGTAGTGACGGGCATCAGTGTAATTGCTGTGATCCAGCACCAGTTCAAATCCATTGATCCAGGTTGGTGTTCTGTTTTTCCTATCTATTATAACTCATACTTGAACTGAGCTTGCTAATAAAATCTCTACCATATTATTGAATCTCTGTACAGGTTTATATCTGTTGTAATTAACACTGATATATTTTATATAATGACTCATAAAATAAATAAATAATTGGCCCTAAAAAAACAACATATTTTCACTATTGTACGTCATTGTAACTCTTGTTGGAGCATTTTATACCTGTGCTTCTTCTATATCTTTAATTTTGTCATTTGTCTTATTTAAAATACTTACACTTAACTGTTGTGTTTAATATGTTGCATGTTATTGGTGTGTGCACTCAAGACATTCTTCATATGTTTTACACACAGGGAAAAATCTAACTTAAACTGAATCTATATCTATATTACAGCCTTAAATTTGTTTCAAATGAGGCCACTGTAGCAGATGTTTGAAGCAGTCATTTGTCACTGTTTGTCACTGTGTTGTGTGTGTGTTTGTGTGTGTGTGTGTGTGTGCGTGCTTTGCCCTGCCAGGTCTGGTTGGGCTGGCTCTGTCGTACGCACTATCAATCACTAACCTGCTGTCAGGGCTGATATTCAGCTTTACCCAGACTGAGATGCAGCTAGTTTGTGTGGAGCGCACTGAGGAGTATTCTACCAGCATTCCATTGGAGCCTCAGCATGGCAGAAAAGTGGTGAGAGGCAGCTTTGCTCATAGACAAAAACAGCATTTCCCAGCTCAGATTCTTGAGGCAGGCCTACAATAAACAGTAGTTTCTTTTCTCTGCAACAAAGTGACATTATTAGGTAGTTACCTAGTCCTTCTTGAGCAAATGTTGTGCTTGGACAACATTCATTAAGTCACCAGATCATAAACAAAAAAATCATGTTTGTTTATTAGGAACTGGTAAAGTTGTCACATGAGCAGTGCAAACAGATATGTGACAAATAAAGAATTAGTAATTTGTTTGATACTAATAAGGTGGCCCAAATTCTTCCAAAAGTGTCATAATAGGATGAAGGTGATCAGTCAGAATAATCATATTGATTTGCAGTGACCTTTACCTCTGTGGGTATAGTGAATTCAGAAAATGCCCTTTACAGTATAACACAGCCACTGGACCGTCATTGGTAGAGGAAAATAAATAGTTGTGTTGTATTTCTACTACAGTGTCACATACAAACATTTAATTAACTGATTTGGCTTCATTCCTAGCCGCCAGCCTCTTGGCCAGAGCATGGTCGAGTGGAGTTTGATGGAGCTGTGCTGGCTTATCGGCCTGGCTTGCCCAATGCTCTGAATGGGGTGAGTCTAGTGGTAATGCCAGGTGAAAGGGTGGGTGTTGTTGGACGCACAGGCTCTGGGAAGTCCACGCTGTTTTTGGCCCTATTCCGTATTGTGGAACTGAACCAGGGACAGTTACTGCTGGATGGGGAGGACATAAGTCAGGTTGGCCTATCACAGCTTAGGTAAGGATTACAGTTTTTTAAGTTATAGATATCTAACAAACTTTCAGACAAATTGGGATGTTATACTAATACCATGAATCTAAGCTACATACAACTAAACCTCTTTAAAGCTGTATTACTTTAAAGATGAAGCTGCTCTCTGATATATTAATGCAATTTGGTGTCATTTGTAGGTCCAAGATAGCCATCATTCCCCAGGATCCCTTTTTGTTCTCTAGTTCAGTAAGAGAGAACCTTGACCCTAGTGGTCGTTATCTTGATGACAGGCTACTTGACGCTTTAGAGCAGTGCCACCTGGGAGATGTAGTCCGGAGAATGGGTGAGTACCAAGGAGAGAAGTCCAAAATTTGTTGGTTTACACCAAGTGATACTGTCGTATTCTTGTCAATTTTTGTTGTTTTCACTCTTTGACAGGAGGGTTGGATGCAGAGGTGGGAGAGCGAGGGAAATCTCTTTCAGTTGGTCAAAGGCAGCTACTCTGTCTTGCTCGCGCTCTTCTAACTGAAGCAAATGTAATGGGCTGCCTTTATATTCTTCTGTTTCAGTTGTGCATAAAAAGGTTTAAAGGACAACAGTATGATATCACAATGGTATTCCATATTTTTTTGCTTCTTTTGTAGATTTTATGTATCGATGAGGCCACAGCTAGTGTAGATCACAAAACTGACATGCTACTTCAGAAAACTATCCGCGAAAGATTCAAGAATAAGACCGTCCTCACCATTGCCCACAGGTTAGAGCTGCATTCTTCTCTGATATATACTCTTTGAAAACTGAAAGAACAAAAACCATTTTGTCAGCTTTGTCACTAAATATCATGCATCTCTTTCTTTTATACAACAGACTCAATACGATTATGGACTCTGATAGAGTTCTGGTGATGCATGCAGGGAAGGTTGTGGAGTTTGACAGCCCAGCTGCTTTGTGCCAGAGAACGGATTCAGTTTTCAAAAAACTACTTTGTGGAACAGGAGAATGACTGACTGATTTAATCAACTAGTGTTTTAAACAGTATTGGATCTGCATTAAAGGGCCCATATCCTACAGATTTATGTTATTTAATTTTTTTTCTCACTCATTTGTCCCAAAAACAGCACTAATTCTTTTTTACTTAATTTTACAATCTCACTGTGTTCGTTGGATTTAGTTAAATAACACAGTGAGGTTGGAAAATTAGGTTGGTCAGTGAACACAGTGAGGTTAGCTGTTTTTGTTACAGTAATTTTGATTGGTACTTATAAATGATCTGTTATTATTGGCTAGTATTGTCTCATTTAAAAAGCCATTCAGGTTGGAACATTTCTTATAATTTAATTGTGAATGTATGAGATATTTACATACTACAGTGAAATAAAATGTAAAAAATTTTAATAATATGGGCCTTTTAAGCTTCCATGAAAGATTTCCACTGTTCACACAGCAGCATCAATTTGTGTAAACTATTGAATTTTGAATATGTTTTATGTTTTCTTCTGTAACAGCATACTGTAATTTATATATATATATATATTAGATATTTTAAAAACAATGTACAAAGAAGAGATTCAGGGAAAATACATTTTGGATTTAGTTCCTTTTTTAAAATCTGTTGCTACACAAACCAATATACTACTTTTTTTCATGTTTTGCATTGAAATTCATTGATTGAAGGTTCATTCACTGAAGTAGTACAGATAGCTACTGCATTTAAACATGTATAAAGGTCAATTATTGTTGTCTTTTAATTGAAATACCCTTACCTGTCCCGAGGGGCAATTCATAACTGGGCATTTACACGTACAGTATAATTTAAAAAAACATAAATATGCATAGTGACTATATCCACAGCTCAGTGGGAATAGTCACTGATCAGCTTGATTGACCCAGAAATTTTCAAGACTTTAGAGGGGACATATTATGCAAAACTCACTTTAGTTATATGTGCTTCAAAACATGTTCATGAAGTTCAGAATCACTCTCACATAGAGATTCACCAGCTTTATTTTGTGCAGTGAACTTCGTGAACATGTTTTGTAGCCTGTAGACCTCTCATAACTTTTTAAGAAAAGTGAGTTTTGTATAATATGCCACCCTTTGATGGGAGTTTTGTTTTTAATTGCATTCACTTCCCCAAGACTAATGAACAGTTCAGGAGATCATGCTACTATGTAGACTTTCCAACATAATTGGCCTATCATTATGGACAGCTTGTTTATGACAGTCAGAAGTTTTAAGTTCAGGTTTATGACCCTTGTAAATTATTTGTGGCAGAAAACCTACTAGCAAATGATCTATTTCTTTAAAGATGTGTGGCATCATGCAAACTGCGGGTGCACTAACTATAGGGGGTTATATAGGGGGTACAGAAAAGAAACACAAGATATCTACTGTTTGTTATTCTGCAGCATGAGATGAAGACAAAGTTTCCAGCTGTATTTGCAAACTATAACATCTAACTGAAAGCTCAGCCACAGTTTAGAGAAAGTTGGATAAAGACTCACTCCTCTCCTAAAAAACAACTTGCAAACTCAAGCAGCCATGACAAATCACCATCTTCACTGCACACCACACACACACACCAGGTGGAATCGTTTGGGTTAGTACAAAGTCAGTGCTGCAAAGCTGGTGGCAAATAACCACTACAGCTGGTGGTTATTTGCAGCACTGACTTTGTCATGAAACATGACAATGACTCAAAACACACAGCATGATTAATTATACAGTGGCAGAAGAAAAAGGTAAACATACTTGCATGGCCTAGTCAGACCTTTCTGAAAATCTGAAATGAATTGAAGACTGTAGTTCATTGACAGTCACCCTCCAGTTTGTCTTGAGTTTGAACCGCTCTGTAAAGAAGAGTGGGCAAATATTGTACTAGATGCACAAAGTTGGTAGAGAGGTATACCAACAGATTTAAGGTAGTAATTAAAGCAGTGGTTCCACACAGTACTGACACAGGGGATGATGCTTTCTCTGTCAGTGTTTGTTTGTTTTTCTGAATTGTTGCTATAGTGTCTTTCACTCAAATGTTATAGATTGCACTGAATAAATACAGCTGAACAATAAGTTGCACTCCAACTGTAAATACTGCAACAAAATGTGATACTTTTAAGTTCTTTTCTGTGCTCACGGTATTTACTGGGTATAATTACTAGTTTACAGGTTGATAAGTTCTTTATTATAGTGGCAATAGGAGCTAATGTTTTACTTTCTATGTATTTTTAATCTGTAATATAGTTTGTGACATCTGCTCATCTCTTGATTAAGCCAGTACTGGATGGCTAAACAGTTGACTTTCTACAAGCCCAGTGAAACAAGAGCATAATGAAGGCCATGAAACGCATGAATGTACAGCGTGTGTGACAGCTAGAAAATGTTATGACTTTTTAACAATATGTGTTGTGTGTATTGCAATAAAGATGCACATGATTGCTGTGCTGTTTTTGTTTTATCACTTATGCCTATGTCTTGAAAAACTAGGGACCCAAAATACACCACCTGGGGGTTATTTAAATAGAAGATCTTAATAAAGCATTTTATCCATTAGATATTTTAACTTTTATAAGTAACCATAACATGCAGCATCTTTTTTACATTTGTGTAAATAATACTGCATACATATTTACTGTGCGGAAAAAATGCATAAACTTACATCATAAGGTGTGTGCACAATTAAGTAATCATCTCCACCCTGATCATCCTTGCCCCACGGGATTGTATGCTTTGCCACTGAACAGAATAGAAGTTCTGAGTCATATGGGAGGATGCAGGTGTGACCACTTTTGTTCTGCATTTTTTTTAATCTCATACTTTTTCCTGTATAGCAAGAATTAGTGAGTTAGAGTATGTGGCTTGGAGAGGTGAGTCAGAGGATAAACCAGTTTGTTGGCCCTTAGTGTGTGTGATGCATACAGAGGCCGCCCATAAACAGTCAGTGGAAAGCGAACGTAAACATGGTCCTGCCACTCAGTGCGTGGTAGCATGGCTTACCAATGTGGCAAGCTAACTTCCAGCTTCAGAAAGAAATCTTGAAATTCAACACAGCCTAAGTACAAGGTCAGGTAAGGCTCTACTTTATTCTACTGGCTGTCTACTGATAATATAAACATAACTCGAACCTAATTTGGACATTCTTTTAAAAGAAAGTCAGTTGTTGGAGAATTAACTTGCTTAAGTGTATTGCTGCAGTTTCAATCGCTAAAAATGTGTAAAACTAAACATTAAAAATGAACTTAATAAGTAATTATACCTCCCAAGTATGTGATGAGCCAGGAGTGTGATTACCCAAGAGTGATGGTGATACCAATTCAAATGTCAGTGTATTTGATGGATTTAGTGTATCAACACTAATGTTGTTATTAATGTAAAAAATTGTATGCATTTATCTTTCTTGTGCTTGAACTTCTATAAAAAATACTAAATGTCTCATTGTGGAATTTTAACACTTCTTGGATTGTGTTCATGTAGTTGTTGTCTTATAACAGTTGGACCTAATATGTAGGCAATGTGAATTTAATTAAAGTCTTGATTTTTTCTCTAATAAGGATGGTGTGATTTCAGTCAGAACAGGTGCAACAGTGATACTCTAGACCATTGAACAGAGTATCAGTCTTGCACCTATTGCCGCTGAAATTTCACCTGCATGTAAGGTGTATTTACACCAGAGGGTGTGGTTAAGTACACAGTCTCCTTTGTTCTAGCCAAACCCGTTCCTGACTCTCGTTGATATGCTGTCATAGAACAATTCCATGAATACTTTAAGGTTTCGAGTCAATGTTTGTCTATCTGTACCTTACCTGTTCAATTGTGAAATGATGCAGGGCTAAATGTTTTTTTTCTGAATTAGGTGTGCACACTTGCAATGGGCCAAACATAGTCTAAAAACAATAAATAAGCAGAAATTATTTTTAGGTCATATCGAGATATTAGTCTCCGAGTGCCATTGTCACTGCTTTGCTCAGGTGACTAGGTAAAATGCAAAAGTCAAACAATTTCCTCTGGGATCAATATAATACATACATTTTTTTTTTTTTAAAAAAGGACAAAGTCACTTGAACTCGAAGCCACAGATGACTGTAGCATTGCTAAGAATTAAACTTGTGATCTCACTTAGTATTTTTTATTGATACACTCTGTTTATACCCTTTATTAAACCACACTCTTTTTCTCATTTACAGACTCAAGCCTAGTCATTTCTTTTATAAATATGGTAAGTTGCACTTTAATTATATTAATTTAGACAATCTACCTATTCTCTTTGTTAATTATTACCGTTTTATCATTATTGTTATTATTTTTATTGCACTTCAGATTAAACTACATTCAGTAGTTGCATACACCAAAATGTAAAATTTAGAATGAAACGAAAACAAATACCCTGTGTAATGACTAATTATTAATGTACTAA
>JBBPDB010000039.1:14274555-14291824 GCA_037974465.1 Brachypetersius altus
TGCAGAGGTTGAATTTCGTGCTGTTCACACTGTGTGCTGTGGTGTGTTCACATATGACCGAATGATCACTTTCACTTAATCTTTGCCACCTTTTAGTCACTCAACCTTTCAGTGGTTTTGATGTTGCATTTGATGACTGTGTGTTGATTTGTAAATACTATATGTGGGGACTATAAGTAGATCAGAGGGGTAGAGATTGGATTATAACTCACTCCAGTATACGACTGCTTTGTGACACTTTTTGGTGAATGCTGAGAGGGACAAAACGGCTTCAAAATCACTTACATGTAGTGTGGGCAAACCAGGCAAAACTTTTCGGTGCAGTACTAAATAGATGTTTTATACACTAGTTTTGGCAGCAAATGCAAGCAAGAAGAACAACAATGGATGATTCCTGATTAGCTTGGTGTGTTTTTAATTTGTCTGACTCAAGTGATTATGCATAATGACATTCAACTGCACACTTGGTATCCCAGCAAGAAGTGTTAAGGATTAATTAAATGTATTAACTGAAAGCACAGGTACTTAGGTACAGTACAGATCACTTATCAGTGTAAACTGTGTAGCCATTGACGTATTTACATATGCAATTGTCTATCTTGTTAATATTATCATTTCTCTTCTGTCTGTCTTACTGTAGGTGGGATGAGAGGAGCTCCTCCACTGCCACCTGTTGGTGAACCGAACTCAGGAAGAAAAATGACAACAAAATCCTAATCCAGCAAAACACAGGCTCAAAAACACTAATACACCTCTACACTATCAAATCAGATGTGAAAAAACATGTGCAGTGTTCATATTTGACACATCTTTTTTCCATTTAAAGACAAAACCATTTGTTTTGCTTTTAAAACCATGTGATCAGACATTAACACAACAGTGTGCTATAGTAGCACAGTCCGTGCCAGACAAATGCTGTGCTCTTGTGGCCTGACACAAAAGTATTGTGTTAAACAACTCAATACAGAATCAAATATATTTTGGTCTTCAGCTGTTTATGTTTGAGTTTTCAGAAGAGGACAAAGATAAAATGTTTGACTTTTGGCCTTACAAATGATGTTTTGTTAAAATAATAAAGATTATATAAAGATACTTTTGCACATGACACACACATATAGAATGTTTTTATGTTGTGAAAATACAAATAAATACTAACTATGCATTAAAGTGAAGCATATAAACAGAGGGTGCTCAAAACATTCAATAGACACTACAGGTAGAGAGAAATACATAGGAATAAATGTTGTGATCACACTATTGGTCAAAACGAAGCCTGAGGCCAAACTAAATAGGAATATTTTAATCTGTGATTTAATATTAGTGGGGGGTTTTTGTTTTTTATTAATTATCTATTCCAAGACTAACATATATGAGAAACCGACCATATATCTCTAAACAGCTCCAGAATGATACCTCTAGACCATGGAACACTGTGCAATGGCATGGTCCTGATTAACTCAGTATAGAAATCACCTTTGTTGTGCCTATATAGAACTATGTTGTTAAACTCCTGAGAGTTATTCTATTTATGCATTCCAGTTTTTAATGTGACAACTGCACAATCTTTATCAGAGATCATCTACAAAATAGATCATTTTGTTTATCACTTGATCATGTTAGAGTGGAACAAGAGAATACTTAATGAACTGAGTAGACAATCATTGCATTATAAGGAGAACAACTGTTATTTGTCTCAATATCAGTTACTCTGTCATACACTGTTTCTCCCCAGTGAGAGGCACAATGTTCGTGTATTAGGCAAAACTAAATTCTGAAATTGTTATTTTGCCAATATATTGGGCTTGTTTGTTTCTGATATAAACCCTGTGTCATTTGCTATAATCATTCATTTCTTCTGGATTACATCTCTGAACAGTGTGTTTTTGAGTTGGAGTATTGAGCAACTATCCGGTTGCCTTTGCTGTAAAAACTGCAAAAGTGAAGAAGGGAAATTTGATACCATGATTTGTATGTACTAAACTTAACAGTTTCTTAACCACTTCTTTAGTGCTCAGCAAATACCCTAAGTGCCACTAAGCCTACAGTTTTTGCAGTAGACCTCGCCAGTAGACCTCACCATGAGTCTGACCAGGAATGTGGTGCAAAACGCGCTCTTGAAAATACAAAACTTTAGTCCTATTTTTAATTATTTCCTTATAAATTCCTTTCAGAACATTAACTAATCTGTGACAAATGTGACTGGTACCAATGTTATTTTTTTATGATAAAACACTAGTGTGTTAATAGAGAAATTGAAATGCAATAATGTATATTACACTACATGAAATAGTTAGATTTTTTTATTGTAAAGTTTTTTTTTTTAATACAGTACATTAAACTTTGAAAATACTTTAAACAGTGTTTTTGATTTTAAAAAAAACACAACTTTGTTTTCTTTGAGGAGACCAAACCCATTTCTTATCATGTCCCTTTCCAGGACATCTGTCTCTGTATCTGTTTTTTGTTTTTTTTTCCTGTTTATTGATTTTGACCTGTTGTAATTTTTATGTAAGCATTTGGTAGCAGTTGTTCTGAGCTGCCAAGCCAAATGTGCAGATTGAAACTATAGGCTGACGTTTGTACGAATATCGTATTAAATTTCAAATAAACGGTTATGGGGAGGTTGTGTGGTTTTATTTTATTGATTGGTGTAGGTGAACTAATTGCAAAAAAGACGTTTAAACGTTTCCCGGGAATTTATTTTTCCTTGAGAATGTCAATAAAGAAAATACCCGCCAACAATATTCGCTCACAAAAAAGAAGGGCGGAACTGGAATTTTGATTGGTTGTTCGAAGCCCCTGGCGATCAGACAGCCAATTAGGTTTGAGAACGTAACGGGTTGGGCTCTGTCAGCTGATCCAAGACAGCCCTCGTTTTAAAGAAGCCGGATGGCATGGTCCTGATGAACTAAGTATAGAAATTACCTTTGTTGTGCCTATATAGAACCATGTGTTATTAAACTCATGAGAGTTATTCTATTTATGCATTCAATTTTTCTAATGCGACAACTTCACAATCTTCATCAGAGATCATTTACAAAATAGATAATTTTGTTTATCACTTCATTATGTTTATTCCTATAAGAGTGGAACAAGAGTACTTAATGAACTGAGTATACATTAAGCAGACTGTTATTTGTCTCAATATCGTAAATTTCAAATAAACGTTTATGGGGAGTTAGTATGGTTTTATGTTCTTGATTGTGTGGGTGAACTAATTTAAGAACATACATCACCAGTGCAGAAGGCCAAGTTTATCGGCTATTGCGTTTAAAAGTTTCCCGGGAATTTATTTTTCCTTGAGAACGTCAATAAAGAAAATACCCGCCAACAATATTCGCTCACAAAAAAGAAGGGCGGACCTAAAATTTTGATTGGTTGTTCAAAGCCACTGGCGATCAGACAGCCAATTAGGTTTTAGGACGTAACGGGGAGGGCTCTGCCAGCTGATCCAAGACAGCCCTCGTTTTAAAGAAGCGCGCCAGACGAGGTACTGTCAGCAGTTGAAGAGGAGAGGGGATCACCGAAGAGAAAAAACAACAAAAATATCTTAATCCTACATTTAATCCGGTAAGACGCTAGATTTAATAGTAATATTTAATCGTGTACGGTATCTCAACAGCGATTTTCAACTGTTTTATTTCGTAGTTCTGTAGCTTTTGTGTGGACGACTTGGCGCCAAGTCTATGATATGGCTAGCTAACACATTTAGCTCCTTATTCGCTGCCTATTATCTTAAATAAGTTGTTTTTGTTTTTAAGCCAGCTAATAAATCTGAATTTCCCTGAGGGGCGTTTATTTCATCAATATATGGTTTCTGCGAGGACTTTTTAAATTTGGTGAGGTATAGTGTGGTGACTAAGCTAACTTTACTAAACTAAGTTGGCTCGAGGGCTGAGTAGCACTTTCGATTTGTAAACAAAATCGCCTTGGTCTTTTGTTATTGAGTTTGGTTACTTGTACGGTAGCTTATTAAGATGTTTCTGCATTACATTGTCTTCGAGTTTCCTCAGACGAAGCAAATGTATTTAGTGGTTACGTTCCTCCTGTTACACGTCGTAGGTGCTGTTAATATGGGATGTTGACGATTAATGTGCTTATCACTTGTTTTTCAGAGCTGCAGTTTGGACTCCGTGTTAAAATGCCGAGCACACGTTCTCAGAGTCAGCCCACCCTCCAGTTCCCCAAACGCAAGTCGTACAGAGTGGTCTCTCGCTCCAAAGTTTCTTCTCAGCCTGATTCAGAAAATCCGGTGAACATCCGGGACACCCCCCTTTCTCCCAGAAAGACAAACGTGGTGGATGTCCGATCTATCCCTCTTTCTCCCTTGAAGACAAACTTGGGGGAGGTCAGAACCATACCCCTGTCTCCCAGAAACCCCAAGCTCACCGGTAGCTCTCTGACTGAAAGACTGCCCCTGAGCCCTCGAAAGCGCATAGGTATTCAAATAATTTCATTTTTTGTTATTTCCTATGATGGTTTGTGTTTGTGTATACATAAATGCACACTATGGACTTAACTGTTTCAATTTTGCAATTGTAAAAGATAAGTGTTTTACAATTGCCACGGTTATAATAAATTATTTAATTTTCAAAAATTTCTCTACTTTTTTGCATAATTTTTTGAATCAAGTGTATAAATCAATAGTGACATGCATGTTGTACACAGACACGTCCACAAAGACAGCAAAACGATGCTTTCTCATTTTTACCCCCATAGTTTTGTGTGTATGTATATATAAATATAAAGTAAAATGCTACCCCCTTTCTGTATTCTTTTTCAGGTGATGAAAATGGGTGCAACTTGCCAGCTGCTCTGCAGGGTTCTCCGCCTAAACAGAGTCGTCCCACGCTGGGCTCACCACGCAAGCTGTTCAATGAGAAC
This sequence comes from Brachypetersius altus, assembly GCA_037974465.1. Lineage (NCBI taxonomy): Eukaryota > Metazoa > Chordata > Actinopteri > Characiformes > Alestidae > Brachypetersius > Brachypetersius altus. The sequence goes on from JBBPDB010000039.1 coordinate 14,279,440, forward strand.
TCCCCTGTCTTTGCTGCTCCTCTGTCCTCTGTGCCAATGTTCCCCAAATTCCGCCTCTCATCCCTTTCGGAACCCTCAACCAAACAATTGCAGGCCATTAGTGCTGATTCAGAGTCGCCAGGGAAAACCTCATTCACACACAGTTTTTTTGAGCAAAGTGAGTTTTGTGTACAGTCTTGTCACTAATTTCTATGTTTGAATTTTTACTTGTGGTTGAAACTAGTGTGTAAGTTTTTTTTAGAACCTCTGATCTGCAACAATTTCATTTTTGTGTATTGGGTCAAATGACATCTGTGTTCTTTTCCTCACTTAAGAGTCACATTACCAGAGTGTGAAGCAAGCTCTGCATACAGCTGTGCCTGAACGACTGCTCTCTCGTGAGGCAGAGCGAACAACGATTGTGTCCTTCCTGCAGAACCATGTAGTACCTGGAAAACCCTCCAGCTTATATATATCTGGCGCTCCTGGGACAGGGAAGACAGCCTGTCTGAACTGTGTGCTTCAGGAACACAAGGTGAGTTTAGATAAGCGATGTTGGATTTGTAATAAACAGAAAATTTGGAGCATAGAACACTTGTTTTGTACAGTGTGTGAATTTGATTATAGCAGATTTTTGACTTGGGAGCAGTTGAAGTGTTCAAATTCACCATGACAACCTCATTTTCAACCACATTTCATTGTTCTGCTTCTAGGCTCTCCTCAAGGGGGTGCAGACTGTGGTGATTAACTGTATGACATTACGTAGCTCCCATTCCATATTCCCTCTGTTGGCTGAGAAATTAAAGACCCCCAGGAGCTCTGGTGATGGCAAACTTGAAAAGCTGCTGACCAGTTCAGGACCTACTGTGTAAGTGTTTGAATATTAAACATTGTGCCCTAATGCATGTCTATCCATTTGAAGTATTTTGTACCAATGGTTTTATGTTTATATAATTGATTCTGAATGTATATGTCTGACAGACTCTTGGTCCTAGATGAGATGGATCAGCTGGATAGCAAATCTCAGGATGTCCTCTACACCATTTTTGAATGGCCTTATCTTCCCAAGTCTCGACTGTCTCTTATAGGTCAGTTATCTAGTATTTGTTAGAGATTAGGTTCTAATCCATGAAGGAAGAAGCATGCTGTCTATATTTCAGCAATACAGAAATTTACTGTAAAATAATACTTTGTGACAATACAGCATCAGCTTTGTCTAATTTGATATTAATTCCCCTCAGGTATTGCAAACGCTCTAGACTTGACGGACCGTATTCTGCCCAGACTGCAGGCCAAGCCTCACTGCAGACCACAGCTCCTCCATTTCCCCCCCTACAGTCGTCAAGAACTCACAGCCATTGTCCAAGAAAGACTCACACAGGTAAGACATCCCTAACCTGTGCTTTTAGTCAGCAATTTGATTGCGTATTAGATTAAGTGTATTGGCATTCAGAAATTGAAAGTTACATTTCTCCCTGGTTGTTTTTAGGTGTCAGGAGAGGAAATTTTAGATGCTGCTGCTGTTCAGTTTTGTGCCAGGAAGGTTTCTGCTGTGTCAGGAGATGCTCGCAAAGCCCTGGACATTTGCAGGTATAAGGAGATTACATTATTTCTGACTACTGCACTGTTGAAAATTGGTTTTCAGAAACTCTTTAGCTAAATTATTCTAATTCCCCCTATTCTTCCTCGCCTTGCAGGAGAGCTGTAGAGATGGTTGAATCTACCAGATCCAAGATGCAACCTGAGTCTACAACAAATAATAAAGGTAAAAAAATTATATATTCCGTCTATACACAATGAACAGCCATATCCTGAGTATAGATTGTGAGGACAAAGCAAGTGAGCAGTTTTCCCCCAGATTTGCTATGAGTGACTTGTTAAATAGCAAAAAGGTAGTAAAATACTATACTTTGATGTAACATCAGAATGTAGTCAATTTTTTGCAGATTAACCTGTAATGCATTTGAACACTTCTGTAGTAACAGCCTGAATGGTCTGTTCATTTAAAGGAAATGCCTGACGATGAGTTTCTGTTGTTGCAGTATCACGTGTGAGCGTTCCACAGGTGGCAAAAGTGCTGTCAGAGGTGTATGGGGATCGCATGGCCTCCAGTGGGGGAGATGGTGAAAGTTTTCCATTGCAGCAGAAGCTGCTGGTCTGTTGCCTGCTCCTGCTCACCCGCAATGGCAAGAGCAGAGAGGTCCAGCTAGGCAAGGTGAGTTTCACCAAAAACAACAGTTTCAACCATGGAAAGTTTGCCTGTTTATGTATGAAACTATGACCACGTTTCAATTTTGATTCTTTTATGTGTACAGCTGTGTGAGGCCTACAGTAAGCTTTGTCAGCAAAGGCAGGTCAGTGGAGTGGGGCAGGGTGAATGCCTCTCACTTTGCAGTCTGCTCGAGAGCAGAGGCATATTTTCCCTCAAGAAGGCCAAAGAAGCACGGCTTACCAAGGTAACCCTTTCACAGCAGCTTTATGAATCCATCAAGTAACCCTGTCACTCTGCCAGTATATCTGAAAAGGAAGTGAGCCGTTTTCTATCAAAATCATGGAGCTGAAACATGTTTAATTCAAGCACAGGCTATACATGTTTTGACCACAGGAGTAGAAAATTTGTTGTTATACCTGCCTTAATGTGTAGGTATATATTTTAAGGCTCACGATCTCTTTCTTGACAGATTTCTTTGAAGATTGAAGAGAAGGATGTAGAGAATGCACTGAAGGATCGTACGCTACTGGGAAGCATCTTAGCTGCTGGCCTGTCTTAAAACGATTAAGGCTCCAACATTCAGACCCCATATACATTTATGTTGATAGAATTTTCATTTAATGTGGTTTTACCTACATGGGGGGGTAGGGGTCGTCATGGTTATTTTTAAGTCTGTACATTTTCAATTTAATAAATGTACAGTGAGCTTTTTTTAATCATGTTTCAACATATTGTAATAGTGTAACAGTTGAAATGAGATTCTCTATATGCATTTAAGTTAATTGCTTTTGTAAATAAAACCAACCTGGGTGACCTTCATAAAGTTTGTGTTTTATCCCACACATCACCAGTTTCATAAAAAAAAAGCCATTCTCAGATCTTCAGTTAGTAACGAGTTTTATTTCTTTTTCTACAAAGTATGGAGTAGAAACACTATAAAGACAATCTCTCGTCATATTTTCAACATTCTGACTACAAGTTAATCTTCACTGTGTAAAAATCTGGTGACAACTTCACCATGCTCTACATCATGTTAGTGTTTATCCCTTATCATTGCATTTATATCTGTAGTAAACAGCAAAAAAGCCAATTGTGTCAACTAAGGCTTGTGGAATATTTATTGTTTTCCATGTCTGGTGCCAAAGAAACAAGCATCAGAAGGCCAGTGTATACAGAGGGGAGGCGCTGCTAATATCTGCATAATGATATTGAAGAACCTCCGCATCAACGTCTACATATTTTCTTTGTTCTTTTTGTTACTGTGCAACGGGAAAAAAGACAAAGCAGTTAATGCCATTTATGCAGTTTAGCATCATGTTACACTTGACTACTAAAAACTTGCAGCACCTAATGGAGAATGGGACACTTGGTTCTACATCATATTCTCAAAAGAGCCAGCCCTGGAATGGGGTTAAATTTGCCATTACGTGACAAACCTCGGTGGACAAAGCTATAAAACCTGATCAGGGGTCAGTTTATTTGAGCTCTTCTGTATCACTCCTCGCAGTATTTTCCACAATCAAAAAAGTACAGTAAAAATAAAACGCATGATTATCACACAATAACTCAATCTCTTTGGCAGTTTTACCAGTCCTCTTACCAATATGTTAACAAACCTCCCCATTAAGAGCCCTAAAGAACATTTTCTACACAAAATAAGACGTGTCATTGTTTTCATGAGAAGGCAGTGTTAAGTAATATAGGATTCTGTCCCTCAAAGCACAGTGATAGTTGCATATAGTACAGCAGTGTGTGTAGACCCGATCCAGCTGAGGAAAATGTGAGCCACAGCAGTCCAGCTCAGGAAAGGCCCTGCAGAGCAACTCACTCCATTTTGAAGCATTCACTCTATTATTGTTCTTATTTGAAGCATGACCACTCTGTAAAAAGAAGGCATCACAATATCCATGTTAGTATCATTTCAATCACACAGGAACAACTATGTCGATTCTTTGGTATTTAGTTAATAGCTACTCAACATTTACTGAATTGATGTCATACATTTTAGAGCTATGACAATAAACAAGTTCAGGTTTAAGACCATTTTTTTATTCCTGGGTCAATCTTCCATTTTTAATGTGTTCAAAAAAACTTGATTTTACAGAACTATAAATACATGCAATAAAAAAAATGCTTTAGAACAATAGACTGCAGTGGCATAAATTTGTATGAACTCCACTAATTTAAAATGGTTTGTACAGGATCACATTGTTTTAAGAATTATCAATCAACATCAACACCGATTTCATGGGCAGTACTTTGCATATTGCTGAAATATATCAGCTGTACATCTATATTACTAGTCTGCTGGTATGATGATTTATGATGGTAAGGCTTTATTTCTATAGAACCACGATGGACAGAAAAGAGGTTCCCCCACTGGTCTGTGGTGGTTTAGTGTGTTAACCTGTTAGCAGGCATCGTAGGCTCTCTGCATTGGGTCGTAGGCTTGTTGGTAATCATCAGGCATGTCAAGGTCTCCCGCCATGGGATCAAACATATAGCCAGCAGCAGCAAAGCCAGGGTCAATATCTGTTAAACACATTTTAGCATATGGACATTGCTTTGACACACTGAGAAGAATTAGAGCACTTGACAGTCTAATGTGAATTATGTTGCAAAGGCAAACATGGGGTGTTTTATTACTGCTTTATCAGGGCCAGTTAGATCAAGAAATCAACTAGATTTAGAGATTAAGTCTGCAGGTTTACAATACAAACCATTTTGTGCATATCCAGCGTCCATCATTGCAGTGTGAGCCTAGAAAGGAACAAAAAAAGTTTGAATTGTCCATGTATCAGTTTAAAAAAACCAAACATTCATCTTTGATGAAATATTAAACCAGATTTGTGACCACTTTACCACCAGAGGGAGCACTTACCTGGTCCCATGCTGCAGGATCATGTTTGAAGAGAGAGTGTGTGAGCTCCACAGACACGCGCTTCTTGTAGTCTGCGTTTTTGTCTTCAGAGATGCGGAACAACACAGCAGCTGCATACGTAGCTGAAAAAGGTAACAAGAAAATAACTGCACAACGAACTGTTCCAGTCCCTGTTAATGAATATTCACCATGTTCTTGCCGTGAACACAAGAGAAAGATACTAGTACCCAAACAAAACTACTGGTTAAGGCCTATAAAAGTTTTAAGTTAAAATCCTTGAAATTAGCTTCACTACAAATCTATGATCCAAAATGCTGGAACACAGTGTAAAACACAGTGTAAAATGTGAAAAAAAAAAACCAGAATGCAATGCTTTGTAAATGAGATTTTTGAGATGAGATGCAATGAGATGTTTTTTTGGTTGTTCTATTTTCAGTTAAACATAGGGATTCACATGATTAGCAAATCATATCATTCTGTTTTTACAACCATCCCAACTTTTATAAAAAAGGTAACATATCAAAAAACAAAATAACTGACCAAGCTGAAAACCAATTCTAAACTAAATTTCAAGTATTTACATAATCTGTTGTCAAAAGCTTAGTGTTAAACGCATCCACTTAACAGTCCAAGTTTTATTACCATAAGAACTCATTCCAGAATGTGTTGCCAAGTTCAGATTTAAGAAATATGAAATCAGCGTGGCTACATACCTACTTCAGGACTGTAAAAATTACTCAAATATGGAATTTTGGTCAATTATATTATACACTTTGCAGTGACTCTACTACACCAACATTCTCTTAAACAAATATTTTTTTCCATGCTCATCTTTTACTCACCAATGCCCTCGTTGCTCGAGTGTAGGAGTTCCATAAGTGGAGAACAAGCTCCCTCACTATCGATGGCCCCGGCTGCGGATTTATCCAGTGCCAGCTCACACAGCACACCAGCAGCCACTCGCTTTATGTTATCCACTGGGGAGTAGAGCAGCTAAAGAGAAAAGCAAAGGGGTTATATAAGGCACATTATACATTAAAAGTGAATGATGAGAAAATTATGCTCATTAAAAATTAAGAGAAGTGGAAGATCTATGTATATCAAAAGATGATATAGGAGGGAACCAAGACTGGTTTAATACACTGTAACTTGTTGTGACATTAACCTGCACAAACAGTGGGATAGTGTTCATTTCAGAGATGAAGCTTCTATTGATAGGGTCTCTGGCCATGATGTGAAGTGCTCCTGTGCAGCCCTCCACAATCTCCTCCATTCTCACACCATCCTAACAGATATGCACAGAGAAGAAAATCAATGAGATATTGTGAAACAAGATCTGGTAACTGTAACTGCTCATGTTAGTAGTTCACATAAATAATTAAATTGCTAACAGACGAGACCTTCATTAACCATCCACACCTTACCAGCTGACCATGTGTGTTAGTTATATCACAATTCAGGTCGTGTGGGCAATGTGTTGTTACCTACTTGGTATGTTTGCTGGCTGGCTGAGCCGTGCTTCTGCGCATCTTGGTGGGCACTTATCAGCAGATTGACCAGTTTGGAAATGGCATCTGCATCTCTAAGAGGAGCTTGATTGGTTGGGCACAGTGCCAGATTACGGATAAGGCCAACCACAGCCTGAAGAGAAAGGACACAACTATTAAGTTGAAGTCATACATACATCATTTCATATAATGTGCTTGAACAAAAAATGTAATGATAGCAGCTTTCAGCAATCCTTTCTTTAAAAAGTAAATACAGAAGTAAGTCTTTGCTATTAAAACAAACCCTTGCTATTATTACTGTTTAGTAGTATTTTTAGTGATCATTTTTTTGTTTTGGTAGTAAGGAAGCATAAGGTCTACTGCTTAACTATTTATTTTCAAATAGTGAGATGAAATGTTGATTGGAGATTAACCCTGTATATCACTGCTTACAAGTGCAGGTACTGTATCACAGCTAATTGTTAAAGCATACAGAATAACATAGGTTTCTTATTTAAAATATAGTTTATAAGAAACAACAAATCAAACAAACTAAACAAACTAAAACTTTAACACTTTTGCACAAATTGAAGCCAGAACAGGTTTTCTCTATGTACCAACTGGTACACACCTTGACCACAGGCCAGTAGTAAGGCTTGTTGAGCAGTTTGACAATGGCAGGGATGCCATAGTGTGTGTGGACGGCGTTCTGAGCAAATTCAGCGTCTGGGTGGCGGCTGGTGAGGTGGCGCAAGGCGCAGGTGGCTGGCTCTGCCACATCCTCTTTCTCTCCAGCCCGGAGTAGGGCATGGATTAGAGCCTCCACCCCGTTGTTTTGGGTAACGTGAGTCTTGTTGCGAGGGTTGTTGCATGTGAGGTTGGACAAGATGCCCGTGACACACGCAAGCATGTTAACATCGTCCGTGGAGAGAAGACTAATCAGAACTTGCAGGAGCCCATCCAGTCCATCCTATACATAAAGAACGGGACATATTACAAACAATTTACAGTCAGGGCGAGAAACTGACAACAAAGTACTGCCTCTCAGGTAAAGGGAAAAAAAACAGGCCAACAGAAAAGTCCAAGTTTACACCCCTGAAAAATGCACAATTAGCGTAAAATATGTTTTGGTCTCTTTATCTTATTGTACATTGTTCAGAATTTATTGTACACCGTCCCAAATATAATGATTGCAATGTTACCATATTTGGGTAATTTCAGTGAGATAGTGAGAAAGCATGACAAAATGTAGCTTTTTATCATTTCTGGCATATAGATACATTTTCTTTGTAAGTGTACAATGCGTATGAGAAACAATAAACAATAAAGATTGAGTGTGTGATGAGAGTTAACACAAACCTGTTTTGTGGCAGCGTCAGACAGGTTCCTCAGAGTCCACAGACAGTTCTGTGACAGGCGTTGGCTAGTGCCAGTCACATGCTTTCCCAGCGCCTGCATTCCACCTGAGAAAGAGTGCAGGTGACAGACACATACACAAAGTAATTTACTAAACACCCACACACCCCCAGAGTATCATAATACATTACTGCATATTCTCTATTAATAAATAATATGATATTACTTGATTATACTGGCTGTTTAGCTTAATGAACGCACTGACCAAATGCTATGTACCCAGCCACTACAGTGCAGCAAAAACACTAACTAGATGTGCTGGAAAAGAGTTAAATAGAGAGACTGAATGAATAAAACAGCAACAAAAAGAGAAAGGGGCAGTGCTCTCACAGAGCCTGCTACTCCCCAGAGATTGATTGTCCTGCTAGAAGAGCAGTCAGTCCCTGGGAGCGGGCTTAGAGCCCTCCATTCTCACTCACCGGCCTCCACTATGGCAGGCTTGTTGCTAGGACACACAGAGAGCACTTTGAGTACGCGACTGGTGGTCCACAGCAGCTTCTCATAGCTGTAGTTCCTCATGATCTGCACCAGACCCTCAGGACCCCCGTTAGCCAGGATTATCAACTGCAATTGGACAGGGCAAAGAGAAACCAAGGATTACACTCACAGATTCCTCTACCACCATACTTTGTACATGTTTGTGTTTTTTAAATATATACCTTGCTCTCCTGGTTGCCATATGAGAGAAGCTGAAGGCAATCTGTGGTAATGGCCAGAAATTTGGGGTTGCTCTTCTTCAGCAGCGGGACCATCCTCTGCAGGCCATCAGCCAGACGCACAGCCATCTTGGCACCCTCCTGGTGCAAGAGCAGGTTGTGCAGGGTGGTGATAGCATAGAACAGCACTGACTCCATAGGAGAGCTGCAACAGAGACATTCTCTCATTTGAGTAAAGTGTGGTTGAAGTCATAGTTCAAAGAAAACCCTGATTTATATGATTTTTGACATTTAGTGCATTTTAAAAGTTTTGGTGCATTTGGTGCATTTAAATAATGTTTTTTAAATATATTGAGTATTTGGGTTTCTTGGGAATGTCTTTTTGTGAAGTGCCTTTATCTCCACATAACCATATCTCACCTTAGCATGCGCACCAGGGCAGGGATGCCACCTGATTTGAAGATGGAAAGTAGCCCCTCGCGCTGATGTGAGAGGTTGTGCAGGATGCTGGCTGTGGCCCGGGCTGTCTCCATGTCACCTGTGTTCTGCATGGCCCTCACCACTGCAGCCACCATTTGTGGTGACTGCATTAGAGCCCGCCGGGACGCCTCTTTCTTCGTCAGCTGGTTTACAATCTGTGCTGCCTTGTTCACCACAACCTGGCAAAGAGGGTGGTCAAAGGTGATCATTTTACCCAATGTCCTGGAATAGTTTCTATGCTTGGGGTAAGGGATTTTTTAAACCAGATTCCTATAATATGTTAAGTGCCAGTTCTATCAGGTACCTGGTCATCATCATTAAGTAACTTGGTAAGCTCGGGTATGGCGCGAGTGGCCAGCTCAGCATCATCCTGGTAGTTGATGAGGTGGATGATGGCAGTCTTGAGCAGCTGTGAAGGCTCAGCCAGCTTCTGCACATTGGTCTGCTGTGACGAGTCCAACTGTGTGGACAAAATGGTCGTTCCTTCCACCATTGTCTCAGGGAACATCGCCGCCCTCACACGCTGGGCACGTGTCATAGTATACTGAGACTCCAAGTCTGCAAAGAAGACAGTAAAGGAGAGCGTGTGGCAAACACTGGAGATAAAGAGGATAAAATCTGTCTGTGGGTCTCTGTATGAGACACAATTACTTGGTGAGAGTTTTGAGCTAACTACCTATACATATCATCACAAATGTCATCTATGTCATTTCTATTAAATGGCAATTACAATACCTATACTTCCATAACTACTAAACTATATACTATAACATGGTAGGTAGTGAAAAGCTTAGATAACTCACTTAGCTGTTATGATCCTGTGTAAATGACAGATATTCTATTTTTTGACATTTTGCGAACTGTACAAATCTTGCTTTTGTTTTTTAATGTTTTCAATATCTCTAATTAAATTTGGCTCAGGGACTCATTTCACTACATGCTTTACTCGTGTACTTATGTATGTGAAAATATCTTGAATCTTAAGTTAAAGACTGCACTATATCAAAAATGTTTTGCAGCTTACCTGCAGGATTTTCTGTAACTGTGGTGGTGAATGTGTATTTCTTGGTGCTATAATCTGCACCATCATCATCTGAGCGCACTGTGGTGGCTCCTGATTGGATGCCTGAATCTCCTGCATAATAAGTCTTCTGCCACTCTGTGACCTTCACAACCCCCTCACGCTCACCCACTGCAAAACAAAGAAATATACAAACATAGATAAGTTCAAACAGACAGAGTATTGTGCTTTCACTGTTTATTTTTTGTTTTATGTTGCATCTTAAAAGTCAATAAGCATTTTCACATGACTGCATTATGTTAACTTACTCTGCATTGCCATCTCAGCCTCCTTTGCTTAAGCCTAATCCAAATGTCAAAACCTGCAAAATGAAAGAAGCTTGTTAGTCAAACAAATTCTAGACTTCTACATTACTGCCCAGGTAATTGTGTATTTATTCCACATTACACTTTCAATAAAAAACGCTTTTGTCTAGTTTTTTTTTGTTTAGCTCGAGCAACGGCTCATGTAAAGGAACTCCACGCATGTATGTGCATACAGAGGGGAGAGGGAGGAACACAGCTGTGTAAAAGGAATGCCAGCTGCAGACTTTTTTGACCTTTGACTCCAGTCTCCACCCACATCATCGGCGAGATGAGAAACAAGTTACAATGGGCACGACTTATCCAACTGGCTTGGCTTGATTCAGTGTTCACACACCCATACACACCTAATGCTGCCCTTGAGGTGTTCCACTTCAGTTACAGAAATGAAAAGTTCACGCTCACTTAAACAAATGATTATATGTCTGCTAATTCACTGTCACATGCTTTAAGAATTTTCTTTCTCCATCTCAAACATATACAAAACTAAACAAAAACATACACAACTAAGAAACAAAGCTGGGTCATATGATCAACTGGGAGTGTCTTTGCTTATCAAATGAAATCTCATTTCTTGCTCTCCTCTCTTACTCCACAGCTTGACTTTCATCATCATTTATATTTATTGACATTTATGGCATTTATCAGACGCTTTTATCCAAAGCGACTTCCATTCCCTAACTACAGGGGGCAGTCTCCCTGGAGCAACTTGGGGTTAAGGGTCTTGCTCCGGGACCCAGTGGTGGTGTGCCGCAGGTAGGATTTAAACACATGACCTCTTGGTCCAAAGGCAAGTATCCTACCCATTCATTAAACAGCAGAGGTTGAAATAATACATGAATGGTGTTTAAATAATACACAAATCATGGTGTAAAAAGGTTTTTTTGGAACCAATTGAGGACCAATAACCTGGCTTTGTTTTATGCTCGCGGCCCAATCAAAAGCCTTCACGGCCCATCAATGGCCCGCGGCAATGTGGTTGAGAAATCTGGCTCTAAAGAGTGATACAGTTTCTGCTCTGATGTTTTTGGAGACTAATGTTTTTATAGAAACCCAATCCACACTTTAAGCAATGATAAGGTTTCTGTCCAGTGTGAATGGGCTGGTGTGATCTGAGACCACTCTGATCTTTAAAACCCTGTCCACTCTCTGAGCACTGATATGGTTTCTCTCCAGTGTGGATGCGCTGGTGTGTTTTTAAATGATGTGGTTGGTTAAAACTCTTTTCACACTCTGAGCAGTAATAGGGTTGTGGTGGCGTAGTGGGTAGGATACTTGCCTCTACACCAACAGGTCCTGGGTTCGAATCCTACCTTCAGCACACCACCAATGGGTTACTGAGCAAGACCCTCAACCCCGAGTTGCTCCAGGGAGATTGTCCCCTGTAATTAGGAATTGGAAGTCACTTTGGATAAAAGCGTTTGGTAAATGTAATAGGGTTTCTCTCCAGTGGTGACATTTGAGAGTTCTCTGATCACTAAAACTCTGTCCACACTCTGAGCACTGATATGGTTTCTCTCCAGTGTGGATGTGCTGGTATTGTTTGAGGGTATCCATCTCTATAAAACTCTTTGCACACTCTGAGCACTGGTAAGGTGTCCTTTCTTGTGTTGATCTGTGAGATAATGTGTTGATGAGAAGGTTAGCAGAAGATGTTTTCTGAAGACTGCAGCTTCTGAATAATTAAACTGTCCTGAGATCAGCAGTGTCACATATTGCTCTCTCAGAAATCCCTCACAGTGACATCCACTGGTGTAGCTGTGGAAGTACATTTTTAGTGTGTAAGTAGGTGGCCAGTAGGACAAGAAGACTTGCAGGTAGGCATGCAACGGTACAGGTATCCCACGGTACGGTACGTATCTCGGTATTTGGGTCACGGTTTCGGTTCGGT
>JBBPDB010000039.1:14291924-14331067 GCA_037974465.1 Brachypetersius altus
CTTCTTAAGCACTGATGTACGTCGCTCTGGATAAGAGCGTCAGCTAAATGCCGTAAATGTAAATGTAAATGTAAATGGTGTAGAACATTGATTTATATTGGTTTATTTGACAAGTATAATAAGCAGAAAAATATCCTTGCCTGAATTAGACATACATGCAAAATGGCATCTGCCACCTTGTAGAGGTGGTCTATTAAACAGCCACTCATTTGGCAAAAGCAAAAAGCAAACATTAAAAGCAGTGGCATACAAAAGTTCTTGGCTGAGTATTCGTCTATGAATGTTGTCTATGGTCACAGGTTTATTGAAATTCTTCTTGCTTGTGTGTTTCTTGCTTGGATGTGTTTACTGTGTTCAGTCAGTGAAAGTTCACATATCTTTACGCTGCAGTCTTGGTTACTAGGTTCCAGGCTTAGGTAGTGATAGTTGGAAAAAATTTAAATAGCATTCTCAGTGGCTGTGTCTCCCTGGAGGTTCAGGGAGACATACGGGTTTGTAGAAGTATCCCAGATGAACATGTGCTAGCTTTAAATAGCAGTGTAATCTCATATAGTCACAGGCCAATTTTTAGGTGCCCAAATGACATGTTTTGTTCATTTTAAAATAAGTGCACAAATGTTCTTATGCACATTTTCATTACTGATTTTAATCACTGAGCTTAAGTTTGTGGAAAAACGCAGTCTGCGGAAAAGTTACAGCACATTTTATATTCTATCCAATTGGAAAAAAATATAAAACTGTAACTAAAATTTAGTTTGTTCCCTGTAGAGGATGTGTTCACTTATTTCACTTCCACAACTAACTAATCACTAATCATGTAATATAACTGGAGAACTACAGCTGTATGAATGAGAGGAAATGCTTTAGTTAAGAAAAATAATCTGGAAACGGTATTATAATCCACAATCAGTGGGAGAGAGCAGGATTAGCTTCATCAAATCAGCTTGAAAGTTGATTCTTTTCTTGTTATCCACAGCTCTCCATCTCACTGTCCAAGAGAGAGAGAGAGAGAATAAAGATAATTAAAACGTCCCAACTGAGTAGCCCACACACACACAGTACTGCAGTCTGGATGTGCTTAATTAACCTAATTGTTTACTGTTGTATGCAATTTATGATAAATTGAAAAATGTTCCTCTCGTCTGTTACACTCCGACCACATATTTTTAGATGAATATTAGGAGGTTTATTACCTCACACGTCTGCACCTCCTAGAACTGCTTGGCCCCTTTGCTTGTAAACTTTCAGGTGAGGTCAGCAGTAAAGTGAATTTAAGTGACATCATCTTATGAGTATGAAATTGTGCTATCGTTGTTAACCTACTGTAATGTGGTTCTTTGGATATGATTCCACACCAAACTGAAGGACTATACTTGTGACAGTGCACACTGAACCATGAAAGCACCAAAATCTGCGTGATTTTATATTCCACTTTACTGTGTTTACTTAAGCAATAATTGCGTAGAACGTTCATTTAGGTCTAAGGTAACATAGGTGTGTTTATTAACATTGCGCAAGTGTTATATGTTACAGTAAGGCTACACCAACACTATCTGAAATAATCATGACCTTGTCAAACAACGTAGGCCAAATAGGCCAAAATGTTAGAAATGTCACACAGATCGAGATATGAGGTGTTTGATATGTTCTTTCACATTTTTTGTCTGCTACTAAGAAGACACATTGCTGCCTTATTGAAGCTGAATTCTTAACTCTGAATGTACTATATCACTGTTTACTGGCGGACTGAATGGAAAATCTATGGGAGAGGCTTTCATTAGAAGTTAATGTTTAACTCTGAGAGTGTCCTGTTGCGCATGTGCTTGATCTACGCTGTGTTAGGCTTGATCTTAAATTGTACCATACGCCACTGCCTACGTCATGAAACTTTGGATTCTGTACCCCAAATAGTGCACCGATAGGGTGCCATGCACCTCATGTGTGAATGCCAAATGTCACATAAGAACTATTTTGGTGCAGAACCCATTATTTCTTTACCTACATGCTACACTACACAGCGAATGCAAAGCTATTCGGAATTATGTCTTGGAGATGTTGAAACGATCTTTGATAGGTGAAGGGAGGAGACCATTTTAATGATATAATGATTATCAAAGTGATTATCAGTTGTTTACCTACATGGTATGATTGGCTCCTTTTGACATACTGCATTATTGCAGCAGTGTTGATAAAATTCATTATTTGAGATAATCCTCTTTGTGACCAATATGCTTCTTTTCCATGTGCAGTTCATTTTAGTTCAGTTCATTATATAGTTTAAGCCAAGGCTCACCCAATCGGGAGATCCAAAAGAAGAATTACTTTGTTTATAGAAATTATTGCACCCTTATAATGCATTGTGAGTCTAAATACAGAGCTTGTTGTGAACACAGTACGTTAGCAGAGACATAGGTAAAACGTTTGTTGTTATTACAGTAATATTGGTAGTAAATAAGGGAATATAAAAGCATTAAAAATACAGTGTATTAAAATGTATTGCTTCTAAACCTCTTGAACTCTTTTGAAAGTCTCTCATTTGCAATCTTTCGTAAAAACCAACACTACAAAAAATTAGCATCTGGGTTCATCATAAATTTGGTGAGTGCTGGAGCAGGACTTATTGTCTGCATGGGCCCTTACTGAGTGAAGGGCCATTCTTCAGAATCAAAAATCATTTTGAATATGACACATTACTTCTCTAATCTTTTTTGGCACTTTAAAGGCTTGTTGACAACTGTTTCTGGATTTACAATACACTCAGATGAAATAGTGCCATTCTGTGAGAAATCTTAGGCTCAAAGGTGCTTAAGATCACGTTCATTATTCCAGCCAAATCTCTACTATTGCCCAATATTTGTACTTTCTTTAATCCAAACTGCTATAGCAAAAACAAGAAGAATGTTTCCACTGTTTTATGTGATGTAACTCAGCAAATATAAAGATTTATTAGGTTTCTGCTATAGCTGCAGTGACCTTCCAAACTATTTCTGATCTAGCCAGGCCTAAAGCATGTGTCTGATGCGTGCTTCTTAAATCAGGTCGAATCATTTTATATGACTTTATGACTTTTGCCGGTTTGACAGCTCCAATATTAATCTTCTTTACATGTGTACCTATCTGAGTCATCATTCAATTAGAGATTGCATTTATTTGTTTTTGAGAAACAGGAACTATTCCCTTGTAATGTTCTCCTTACAGACATTACTGGAATGGTCAGTTGAAAGCCTTTAATGAGATCACACAAGAATCTTGTTATTTAGACTGCAAATAAGAGGAATCTCACGATTCAAATTGCGTGTCCTAGTTTGAAAGTACAATCCTCTTCAGGCAGTCTAGGATACACTATCCACTTTGCTTTGTGTTTGGGCTTTTTGTGCAATGATGTGCCCTTGAACACCTTTGGCAGTTCTGGCCTAGTGAGAGCGTGCAGGATAGCATGTAGTCAGTGGGCACTGTTTGTTAACCAACACCACTGAGATAGTGGGATGATAGGTGTTGGCTTATCTCTGAACTGTGTGACAGGACCTGAAAACTTCCTTCACTGTTTACTTTAACACAACTTACCCCAAACATCAATTACTATCAGTATTAAGGAAATTATATCTGATAAGAATATATACAAATACTGAAATGTATAAATTCAGAATATAATACAAATAAGTAATAAAATAGATATTCCCATAATAAGGGAAAGTTGCCTTGGAGTTTAAGAGAAAGTTAAGTATTGCATTTTTGAGTGAATAGTACGTGGAATTCACTATTTATTTTCATATTCACTTAGAATATGGAGGCCTAAATGTATATATGTATTTTTTACCACCACAATTTGCCACTAAAATAAACAGACTCCTTATTTGCATTTAATTAGTGAATTTAATTGCCATATTTTAATTTCTCCCATGTAGAAAATGTATTTACTTATTTTCACTTTGGGAATAAACTGATCATGTAATTTGTCTGGAATTTTTTGCATAGAGCTATAGAAATAAGATAAACTGGATGATGTATTATAATGCACTGTCAGTGGGATTGGTGTGATCACATCAGCTTGAAAGTTGATATATCCTGTTGATACACAATAGGATACTTCATATAATCTGTTTTTGGTTTCATTGGTGGAAGTGTCTAGAATAGCTGCATCTCAGTGAAGACAATTAAAATGTCCCAACTGAGTAGCCCACACACACAGTACTGCAGTCTGGATGTACCTAATTTGCCTGATTGTTTACTGTTGGACACATTTTATAGTGAAAATGAAACACTTGGAATTATGGAGTGGCTTGAATGTTCTTTTACTCCGTCATACTCAGACCATGCATGATGTATTCTTGATTATAAAATCCAGAAGGAGATGTTTATTGTTACTCCTTATCAAAACTGCACCTCACCTCTGCTGCACTTTACAAACTATAGAGGCATGACTTACAGACATCAGGAAACCAGAAAAAGGAAGTTACTAGCAGGAAACTTACTTTTAGTAAACATAATGCCTGTTGCGTTCCTTCTTATAAGCTATTGTATAGTTGAGTGTATAGTTGAGAGTCAGGCAGCTTCTTTTCTCATGTAGGAACTTGTTTGGAATTCTGTATTTGTTTGCAAATGGATGTGGGGGATAGAACGTTGTCATAGTCATTCAGGTAATCATCATTTAAAGGCTTGAAGCAGTAAGGCCATGGCTATAGCTATTCAGTAGATACGCAGGTCAGATACACCCTAATGAAAGCAATCAGAGGGACTGGGACAGAAAGATGGAGACAGAGAGAAATGGCAGCAGTGTGTCAGCTGTGTGGACATAAGTATTATGGTAAATTATGTCTTTTTTGTATTTTTGTTTGCCAAACAAAGAAGCCCAACATTTTCTCCTGTTATGGTGTGTGATCTATATTTACTGAAGGTACGGAAATGTGATTTGTGGAGATTTAGGGAAATGATTGCAGCCACAGCCTTTGTAGGGATTATGGTGAGCAAGAGTGATGTAATTGGAAGAAAGAACAGAGAAGGATTATTTACAAGATGCCATAGGAATTATACCCTTAAAATCATTGTTTCAAGCTATTTTTAAATTTGCTTTTTGGACTGTGAAAGTGGCTCATCTGTTATCTCCTTTTTGGCACTTTAGTTTAAGTGTGCACCCTTTAAATGGCAATGACTGTATACAGTCATAAAACACTGATTTGAGGAATGTTTTGACTGCATCAATTATAGAACCATGTGTGGTTAAATGGTTCTATGATTGACAGCACCTTGTATACAGTTCTTTTAAAAGTGGTTCTAAATTGGTTTCAGGTATCGTTAATAGTTGAACAACCATTTTTAGTATCATATTGAGCTATTTCTACTAAGAGCATAGCCCAAACATGTCATAGTGTCATGCAAATGCTACAATCCAGAAACCATGTGAAGACATCACAGATTTTCCACCTATTTCTTCAGTTTGGTGCTGTAGAAATGACTAAGGATGCCATCAGGTTTATAGAAACAATTGATTTTTTAATTTTATTCACTGGTTACCAATTTCAGTACATGCTGCATACTGAGTTACTCCAACCATGCAGCCCCTCTTGCTTTCTTTGTTTTTCTAGAACTGACCTCCTCTCAGTTCCCAAATGTTTATTATTATTTGTGTTATTTTTATTATTATTATTATTATTAGTAGTAGTAGTAGTAGTAGTAGTAGTAGTAGTAGTAGTAGTAGTAGTCTTCTCTGTTGAGTGTTTTGTGGGTTTGAAAGCCAGCATTTAGGTGTTTGTGTTTCATACTTAGTCTGATTAGTGTTTGAATTTGTGCTCATAAAGCCTCACTGACAGATGGGTCATGTGACCAAGCCAGTCCATAGTCCTCTGGTCTCCTTGGAGACCATTCAGGCTGCATGTCTCTTTCAGCCAATCACAAATGAGATGCTCACTCTGCATTCAGCTAGCCCCTCCCCTCACACTCTCCATTTAATTCAAGTGTTTTATTCAGGATGGTTTTGACAGGCTGAAAAAATGGGTTTTATATCAGGTATTTCCCTTCATCATGTTTCCTTTGTCCTTTCTGTCTGTCTCTATCTCTTGCTCTCTTTTGGCCTTGCTCTCTTTTTGACTCCCATTCTCTATCATTGCCCCCCTCTTTAGCTCGCTCAAGCCTGTGTGACAAAACACACGTACACACCCTCTTGATACAACACGGCTGGCACAGAGCATGGCTGAGTGGGTGCCGGCTGGCCTTGAGATATCCTACACTTCAACTTTGCTCCTCATGTGACCACTCTTAGAGTGAGTTCACTCTTATGGACAGGAAAAAACGCCTCAAGATTACTTTTAACCAATAGTTCTATCTGAAGTATTTTTGGACCAGACACTTCCAGGCAAACTGAATTTTTATGGCTTTATGGTTTTTATGGCTTTCCTTGAAAAGTAAAAAATCCTTTGCAGTTTATGTTTCTGTAAGATAAGTTACAAACCTTGCAGTAATGACCCACCTCATGCACTTATATGTAATAATATTATATAATATTATATAATAAGAGTGTCCGCATTAATGTGAATCTCTGCAGGTTCATTGAGACGGTGATATAGGACATATATATTTTATTCCTTGATACTTTTTATATATTATCTTTCTATAATAGGTTTGTAAAGCAGAACATGCTGTGAATCCAACATAGTTAGATTTTGGTAGGAAAAAGTAATGTGTTTTATCAGGGTGCAAAAACCATGATAAGTTTTAAATTGTCAAACCTTTGCATTTCACCCTACTTGCCACAGTAGTATATTTATAAACCTCCATTTACTCTAAAGGTTTTGACTAAATAACTATAACCTCTTATGTTTAAATACACTAAATAACCATAAAGAATTATTTGTAAAAGACGAAACAACCATAAACCGTTTTGAGGACAGAATTTGTAAAAATTATAACTGTCATGGAAAATATGAAAAAAAATTAAAACATATAATGCTCCTCTGTGTCCTTGTTATCTATGATATTCCTTTTTCAAATCCTTTTTTTCTAACAATTATATGGTTTAATGTACCAAAAACAGTCACAGAGTTTTATACCAGTTTGCAACCTCTCCTCATCTCTTAGAACTGAACATGCTGTTTGTGTTGCTGTACCTTATGCCTTAATAATTTGCACTCTGATTATATGCCCTATATTATGTATTTTTCAAAAATCATTTTGAGCTGAAACATTCTTTATAACTTCAATGTGAATTGGCAGGGGTACCCTAATAAAGACTGATTATTTTTGCAGCCTTGTTCCAATAAATTGACTATTTGGACTAAAGAGTGAACTTTACATTTTGAACCTTTAACACTATGTACATATACAACAAAGCGTACCTTTTAAATGTAAGGAAAATTACTATGACATGGGGATAACCCCTTCTATGCCTGTTAGCACTTAACAGCTATATTAAACTCACATCTTGATGTTATGTTCTCTGTTGCTTAGCAAGAGAAAGAGTCTTGGCTGTATTATAATGACATTAATACATGATGTTGATTTGATATATGATATGAAAGCATAATAATTCATGAACTTGTAAAGATTACGCAGTACTGGCAGGCCTCTGCTGCAGCTTGGTAAGGACCTATCCCCTTACAGATCAATGAACAGGGCAGGCTGGCCTGCCTACAGGAGAAAGTGATATGGGGTTATACAAAAGAGCCACTGTTGTTTTCCCATGTGTTTATTTTCCCCAGGCTTTAAAAGCTAAAAGGTTTGAATGAACAGCATTGGTAAGTGAAGTTTTGACCACCTGACAGGTAGAAAGAAGCACTAGATGAACAATGTGTGATCTTTTTACCATTTTAATTTTCAATAATAAGATATATATTATCACATTTTATTGATGTGAATGCTGTGCTGATATGCAGCTTTTAATCTAACATTGCAACACAGACAATGGTTTGTAGGGAGAACATGACACCTGTTCCAGCATCCCTGAACTGTTTGTTTGTTTCGTCTAAAATAGGGTTCTATTATTTTTTAAAAGCAGTAAATGGCTTGAGACCCTCACAGATTACTTTGTGTATGACAGACTGTCTGGTAATTTGGATTAAAGTCCAAAGTTTGCTGGTAATTCCTGTAGTACAACAAGGTAAAGCAACTTTGTTTTTGTCCTCAAAATATTTGGAATTCTTTTCATACATAGAAAAGGTTCTGAACTGTAAGTTTAGGGCATTTCTATTGATCCACTCGCCATGAAATGTCCAGGAAACTACTAGCCTTCATTTGTGCTCTTGTTATTTCTGATATTGATTATTTCCTGCTATCATTTGTGCTATTAATTCCGAGTTTGGAGTACATATTTGTAAAACATTTAATCCCTTTATGTCTGTTCTCTCTTTTAGGGCACACTTCGCTACATCTGTTCAGATTTTTCTCCTTGCTCTCTGATCTGCAAGGAAGCAGTGCAGCTGTTCTGCTGTGGGCCTTAAGTACACAGAGCCCTGAATACGACTGGCCTCTTCGATCTGCACTGCCAACCCCTCTGCCCTTCCATTGTTCCTTTTCCTCCAGCCTGCCCCTTAG
Organism: Brachypetersius altus; assembly: GCA_037974465.1. Lineage (NCBI taxonomy): Eukaryota > Metazoa > Chordata > Actinopteri > Characiformes > Alestidae > Brachypetersius > Brachypetersius altus. The sequence continues at coordinate 14,300,448 of JBBPDB010000039.1, forward strand.
AGGGCCTCCTGGAGCCCCGGGCATCCCTCAGCCTCCGGAGGGAGAAGGAGGAGGGATGTGGCTCCCTCTCCCAGGACCTCTGCCTCGCTGCTGGAACCATGAGGCATGGCCCTGTCCTGGTTAAATCACACCAGGATGTGTCCACTCTCACAGGTAACAGGAATGTGCAACTATTAATGTAGATATGATTATAGAAATGAGATTATCCTTACAGCATTATTCTGAATTATTATATTATAATATATTATTATATGAATTATTATATTTTCAGGCTTCAGGTTCTACTACTGTTAATAGTTTTTGCTACTGTTTGCTTTATTCTTTTTAACTGTTTTATCCATAACACACAGTCACACAGTGTTAAAAACATAGATTAATGCCTGAAAATAACATTTAAATAATCTCTTTGTGTTAAAAATAAATGTGTTATTAGCATGATTTATGTAATTATTTTTTATTTCTGTTTTGCTTAAATAACAGAACTAAGTGTTCTGCATTAATGTTTCATGTGGAAGAAGGAATCTGATATCAGTCCTCCATGCCAAATTTGTCCAGATCTATTATCCGGGTCCTCTTCAACCCACATTGGTTAAGGCACTTGCTATTGAAAAGGCTTAACTCACTATGGAAGATTTCCTGTTTGGATAGTTAATTTTTGCTTCAAAATATCTTGTAATTTGATAGAGGACATGATTCCCAGAGCCTGTGGAGGTAGAACAGCCCTCCAGTATCACATATACTCCAATATATATTTACAACAGCGTGTCTTTTTTCACAAAAGGTGTTGCTGACCCATTGTGGGTAACATTGTCTGATTTCCACCAGACAAGGAGAATTTTGGTAAAATACATTAGTAATTAAGTGGTCACTGGAAAGCTTCTGATAGGACATACTGTATTGAGGGCACAAGAGCACAATTAGCCTAGTTGAAAAGAAAGTATGAATGTAGGCTTTCTGTATCTTCCTTAAAAACTACACATGAAAACATCTCATAACTTCTCTGCCTCAAGCAAACATTTATTCTTTTCAACGTAAGAAAATAACACTACCCTCGCTGTCCAGTAGGTTGCAGCAAAGTCAAAGGTGTGTTGTAGTCAGAGTTTAACCCTTAGTGAGCTGCTGAGGAAGATATTAAATATGCACACTGTATTCTTTAAAACATTAAAATTTAAGACCCATAAGACTTGGGTGTATTCATAAATGAGTCTAGGCAATGTTTAAGTGTATTATGAAGAGTAAATTTATTAGCTTTGTCTTAGATAACACTTTATATTAAAAGTCTAAAGTTACTGTTGTTTCACTGTAATATATGCATTTAATTGCATAATTAATTATCATTACATAGTTAATCATTTGATTTGTGTTCTGTACAGACATTTGAGTCTGCTGTTCTGAGTTTTTAAAGTGTTTTAGGGTCAAGAATGTATTAATTGCAAAATGTGATGTCCTTATTTAAATCCAACCATATGCATAGTAAACAATATAAGATCTGTTCTTCTACTTATTGGGTTTCATTGAAAATTTATATTTGTTCCAATGAGATACTACCGATCTATAATTAATCTATAATTATATAAAAGTGCACCATGCTTTTATTGTGGCTATGGATCGCTAAAACAATAAAGTTGTGTAAGTACAGTATTAAGACTAAAAAAAAGAAAATTGGAAAAGTGCAAAAAATCTAATTACTCTTTCATTCTGTCTGTCATATTTGCACACAGACCTGTGTTCAGGTGTGGATTTACCTGAGGTGGAGATTGTGAGTTTGCTGACCGAAAAGTTACCCAAATACACTCTGCGGGCAGACCATGTGTTTGGGTATGAGCATGACGACTGGCTACATACTCCGTTATTGCCACCAGAGGCCGCTCTGGGACTTACTTATGAGCAGATCAACGAAACCCTCAAATACTTCTGTGAGTCTGCACTTCCTTCATGATTTATTTAGCTATTTTAGACTTTTTGCGTCTTCAGAATGCATCTGTCCCATTGTCAGCTAGTTCTACTGGCAAGTCTAGTCGACAGACTGTGTAACAGCTGCTTTGTGGTTGTGCTCCCAGCATGACTCAACTAGCCTATCATGCGCAAGCTTGGAAATTGAATCAGTTGCCTTTAATCATTTTAAACCTTAGTTCCATAGTTTCTGTTAGTTAACTTGCTGTAATATTGTGGATCAAAACCATTTAGATATTTGTACATTCGTTTGTTTTCTAAGACACTTTTCCTAACAAGGGCCACTTGGGAGTCTGTCCTAGTACTCATAGCGTGAATGAGATTCACTCTCACCAGTCACTACATTGAACTGTAAATACATTCACATAAGTTGATGAGGAAAAGTCTTTTAGAATGATGTTTTATGCCCTAGAGATTTCTTCTTTTATCTTCTCCCCTTTATCTGTACCTCTTCTGAGTTATATATTCCTCACCCTATATACTGATATGACAGTTATCATTAAGTCCAAAGGTCTGTGAACAGTAGATTTTACTGGCTTTGCCATTCACCCCAGTTAGAAGTTGTTTGGTGTAACATACTAGTTGTTGTTTTTCTTTTGTCCAAAATGTTATGTCCAAAACTGTTTATTTTTCTAGTAGTTTGTGCTAAATATGGTGTGTTATGATTACAGTGTAGTATGATCAGTTGAATTAGTGGTTAATTACTGAGTACTGTGCATCATTAATAAAGTAACATCATTAATTAAAATTTTAAATAAAATCTGCACTCAAATGGATGATAATAACAAAACTATGAAAATTGTTGATTGAAATGATGGAAAACCAAAACGTCTCATTGAAAAAGTGCCAGTTTATTGAGGAATTAAATTTATTGAATATAATGGTGTATTCCTTGGAAGCTCTTTACTGTTGTGTCTTAAGTGAGCAATTTCAAATCTCTGTATCAGTTCAATGAGAATGAAAAACTGTGCCTCATACATTTCAGAAAAAATAGAGGTTAGCTGTATGGAGCAATACAGAGCCCACTGTGGGTTGTTAACAGCAGGAATCTATCCTTATCCCTATACCATCTCCCTATACGTCCTTATACGGAATTAAATTAAAATCCTACTTGCCCACCCTGTGTGACCCTAAACACTGTGGAAGGATTTAGAGAAGAAGGCTGACCCATTATGCAATTTCTGGTAAACTACACTGAACCACTAGCAACTTCTCCTTGAGTGTCCTTTTGAACCACTTAGAGCTGGTTAGCTTCAATACTACTTGTCGCCACTAGGGCAAGTCCTTTCTCCTTTTTTTAAATCTTCCCTTCCGCCTGACCACAGACGCCAGATACCATTAAGCTGATTAACTGCTTGCTTTTTAAGTATAATTAGCCCTTCTGGTGCTCCGGGTGGCCTCTCTCGGCCAGGCAGCACTTTGCCTAGACCTTGTTCCAGCCATGCTGACGTCATTACAGCCAGGTCAGTGTGGACAGGTCATCACCCTGCCTCACTGCAGCTGAACCTCTTCAGTACTTACACTACAAACACAATGCACTTAAAATGTGCTTAAGCCTTCCTTAATTTACCCCTGAAAATACACCAAACACCTTCATCTGAAGTGGCCGTTGATTTGAGAAACCAACCTTTTAATTTTACCTTAAAGTTAGATTTATGGCATGAGTGTGAACCCCCTTAATCTTAAATTTAAGGCGTTAATTCAGGAGGTTCTTTTATTTGTGGGGCAAATTTGAAAAATATGGGGAAAACTCAGTAGTTTAATCAGCCTTAATTTTCCTTCATTTCCTGTATGGGAAATTAAGGCCAGAAGTAAAGTCATTTTAAGGGGTAAAATTGAGGCGTTTTTTTTTGTAGTGTTAGGTGGATTGTGCTGTCAATAGGGCTGCCATTAGGGCCGCCATTAGATTTGTGCCGCCATTAGATTCAGCAATTGTGCTGCTGTTGGTCTCAGCTCAGCTCAGCTCAGCTCTGTTAAAAGCAGGAAAAATGGGCAGAGGTAGACATGGTGATCCTGATATGCAGTGATTATTGCCTTCTAAAGGAAGAAGTCATTGATGTTGGGAGACTCATTGATGTTGGGAGTAAAGGCTAACCTGTTTATTCCTATCCTACAGAACAGCTACTGTGGCACAAATTGCTAAAAAAAAGTTCTGGCTTTATTATTGACAATTAATGTGTAATATGTAAAGCCTGTTATGTTTGAAATAACAAGGAGTCGGTAGCATTGACGAATAGACTCCCAGATGCATCTGAGCTGAAGACTTGACTCCATGTGAGCTGCATCTCTGTCACCAATGTTTTGAAGTGCATATACCACGCATGTGCAAAAGTATTTGCCCTTAATAACTGGTTGTGCCACCTTTAGTAGCAACAGCTGTAACCACAGATGGAAATATTTTGGCACACTCTTCTTTTATAATCAGCCACATTGTAGGACTTTTGAGCATAAAATGCCCCCTGAAGGTTCTGTCACCGCAGCAAGTTAGGACTTTGGCCAACTAACATTGGTTTATTAAATTACTGAGCAATTAGTTTGTTGATTGTGCAATTATTTTTTCACATAGAGCCAGTTAGTGTTCATTGGAATGAAATAATTGTTTAGAAACTGTATTTTGCGTTTACTCAGAGATAGGAATCAGGAGTGGGGCAGATGCATTTCACAGCACTGAATGTGTGGTCAGAAACCATAAAGGCTTTGTGCCTGGGTTAGCATTTAGTTGTTTGTTGTCTGTCAGGGATTGTTGTTTGGACACTAATACCTGACAAGCTGTTCCCACCATGACCTTCTTATCCTGCAGCCAACACACAGCTGCTCTGTCTTGGTGCAGCTGACCACCCAAGCACAGTTGAACTTCTGGCTGTGTCTGGCTGTTTCTTGCTTCTTATATCTCCCACAGTTCCTGCGTTCATTTGTGCATCCAGTGAAAGTCATTTACCTGTATTGCCGTATGTGTGTGCATGTCATACATAAGAGCTCTTCACAAAAGCATAGGGCTTTGTTATGTATTTTTTTGACCTTTGGAATTCTTTGGAAAATTCTATACGCTGCTGAGTGCAGGTTTACAGGTGTGCATTATCATTAACCTTAATCTGAAAGACACACCTAAAAACCCTACAGCTTCTCCGGCCAGCTTTCCATTTGCCTAAAGTGACTCAACAGATATAAAAGATGTTTTTTTCAGTGTTTGAAATGTGAAATCACTGTAAAATCTGTGATAATTAACTAAAATCCAGACTGACCAGTTCAGATTTGCTCAATACTTTGACAGTGTTATTTTTCCCTCAGTAATGCATGTGGTCTTAATTTTTGCATAAAAAAATTAGAGCTATGGAAAAAGGTATAAATTATGATGACATTGCTTTTGAGCTTTTGAGGTATTGTCACTTGATGCACAAAACTGCCAAAGATTGCTCGTTGGCATACAGAGGGTATATAAAGAGATGATAAAGAGATGCAAATCCTAAACATAACTTTAGGTCTCTATATCTCCACATTATAGCACCTTTATGACGCATATGAGGAACCAAATATGAAGGTGGTATCTAGAATAAAGGAGAATCTGTAGCATGTTTTACAAAACACACACACACACACACATTATATTATACAATCATAATTATATTGGATAATATGTTTGAAACAGATGTACCCTTCTATGGTTTACCCATAGACTGATTTATCATTTACCAAAAATCTGAATGTGAGGCTGTACATCAGAAGCATGTTTTTATAGGATGCCTCCTTGTTAATTTTTTTAGCTTGAAAAATGCAGTATACCTGCACAGCACACAGCAGTACAGACTACCTCTAATGCGATTTGAGAAGTTTTAGCACTCCCAAGATTTTTTAAAGCACTATGGGTTTTATCTGACCCAGAAACGACTGTCTGGAGGTAAAAAATGTATGTGGCTAGAAAGTTAATATTTGATGCAGAAAATATTCCCAAATTGCTGTCACACAAGAATGTCCCAGATCCTCAGTGTGTCTGAGACTGGCCCTAGCACGAGTTAAAAGAAGGTCCCATGACTAAAGCAATACAGCTAAAGCATACTTCAGATAAGGTTTGTGCGGTATAAACACTATATGGTAGAAACAATATGAATTTGTCCAGCACTCAACTGTGCCTTATTATTCAAACACTTTTGCTAAATTGAGGGCAGTGGTACCTCAGACTGAATATTGTACAGAAGTAAGGATAAGCAAAAAACACAAACAGGCACACCATGTGCCCACGATAGCAGTGGGGAGTTATAGTCCTGTCCCCTGCAGCAGCATTACGTCTTCAGATGGACAATAAACGTAGCAGATTGGAGCATGCCATTAGCTTCGGGAGCATGGGGGTGTTCACTTTCTACAGGCACTGTAATCTTTTTAAAAGGTAATTGCCAAACCCATCTCTTTTCAACTATTACAATAAGAAGGAATTTGTTAATCCATCAATATATTCTATGATTTTTGTTTTCTGTTTTTAGCCTTTCTGACTTTCCCTTTAGTGCCATTACCCCCTCTTGTCTGTAGTCTTATCTCTACCCGTGGCTTAGAGCAGCCAGGTGAGTGTCAGCAGGCAAACTGCAGCTGAAGCACTGAGAGGATTTATCATTAATGTTAACAAAGCCCAAGAGTGTGCAGGTGTGTAAGATAGTGTGTGTGTGTGTGTACAGTACATTATAGTAGTATATAAGTATACAGCAAGAGTGAGACAGTCAGTTTAGTCAGATAAAGTAAGGTTCTGCAGGCTTTAGGGAAACGAAGAGAGGAAGGTTGTGGAGAACAAACGAAGAATCTGTGGGGAGCTAACGAGAAGCAGGAATTGAAATAAATAAATATGGAGGTGTGGAGCAGCTCGGGCACAGAGGACAGTGAGCGAGAGAGTAGCAGCAGTCAGTGTGAAGAAGATGGGGAGCCTGAAGAGGAAGAGGAGCAGAGCACGGACGGTTTGTGCAGAGAGCTTGTGCAAGGTAATGACCTAGCCATTGGGTGGAATGTTGACAGAGGCAGTATTGGAGAGGATAATTACAATAAAAATATGGATAATGCATAATACTATAGTAATTGCAATAGTAATATTGGGGTGGCGGTAGCTCAGTGGGTAGGATACTTGCCTCCGGACCAAGAGGTCACAGGTTCGAATCCTACCTTCAGCACCACCACTGGGTTCCTGAGCAAGACCCTTAACCCCAAGTTGCTCCAGGGAGACTGTCCCCTGTATTTAGGGAATGGAAGTCGCTTTGGATAAAAGCGTCTGATAAATGCCGTAAATGTAATAGCAATAGTGTTATGCAGTAGTGGGCTGTTTGTGGTACAAAATAAGAATGATTAGGAGTTGTGACACTGTAATATGTAATATGTTTATGCATGATTCACTTAGTCTATCTTTATCACTTGTACTTGAGAGCTTATTGATCTTTAACACCTATGACACCTCATATTCCTCTCAAACAGATCACTGCAGTCAAAAGTGAAGTTCCTGTTGCTGAGTATGTGTGCCCTTTTGAATGTTGGTCTGTGGTACTGGAGGGCATTCAATTAGAATACACTACAGTGCCTGTAGTAAAACAATCATTTAAAGGGTTTTTGCTTAAATCTATCCAAGGGATAATGTATTCCACTAGGAAGTGAACCATTCAACGAATGTAAAACAGTACCATAAACGTAGCCACTAAGCTCACATTGTACTAAGAGATATGTGGTCAAATAAAAGTGCTTCCATCTGTTTTTGTAATAAGCAAATTTAGTTTGTTTAACCTTGGGAAACTGCAGTACTTGTGGGCAACTGTTCAAACTGAAGGACAACTCCCATTTTATTTCTTGGCAGTTCTGCAGGTTGTGTTATTGCTTTTAAACCCTATTCTGTGTATTGGTCACTGTGCTAATCAAGGTGTTGGCAGTCAGTCTGTTGTTCCAGACACATAGTGACATGGCAAAACTGAACCTGATGTAGCTAAATTCAGCTAGGGCAGCAAATGCGTTCTCAATCCAGAGAGGTCACAAAGTCATTAACTAGGGCTATCTTTAATTGAGCATGGAAAACTGGCTCTGTTACAGTTGGGATAATCTTAACAGGTTCAGGCTGTGTTGTGGAAAAACTGAATGAGAGCTTAGATGCTATGCTGTTGTACCATTAATGCATGTGTACTGGGGGCTTTGGGATTATGGAGGGACTATCAACCATACTGTTACCATAGGGTTTATTATGTAGTCTGTAGGTGTATTATGTAGGTGTTACCATAGTTTAGTGTGTGCTATCACTGTAAAGGTTTTCGAATTTGAAGTCTTATTTTCTCATATAGCCAGCTTTGAGCTTTGTATTGTTTATAGAATTTAATATTTAGCATTTGTATGTAAGAATCTTAGTGGTAGAAAATTAGTGGTGCTGTGTTGGTGCTTGGTTTCTCTCAGCTTACAGTTTCAAGGCTACCTGCTGTAGACTACTTGGGTGAAATTTCACACAGCTCTCGCTTGCCTCATGTGATACGTAGTTTGGTTTAATCTGTTTTTTCGTTGTTCTCGTTTTCCAGACCTTTTAATAGTAAATCCTGTACAGTGGGTTATTTTTTATAAAGCACTCATCATATTTAAGCTTGTTTATTCATCCTGCCAAGATATAATCCTTATAAATGGAAACAGGAAAGCAGGTAGTAATTACTTTACAATTCATAAAAGTAGTTTAATGTGTTTTGGGTCATTAATGACATTAGGGAACACTAGCTCCTGGTTATTACTATGGTCCCCAAATCCATAGCCATGCCTAATCATTTTATTTATTCAGCTTTTCATTTAATTTATTTAGATTTTCTTGGAATACAGTTAATAATAACAAGAATTAAAAACCATATATTTTGTATTTGTATGTATGTGAAGCCCTAACTATACATACCACTGCTTTACATTGAAGATGTACTAGATCTTTGGTTTTCTTGCCTCATATAGAGCTGAGCTGAGCTGGCATGGACCAAGAAAGAAAAAATGCCAACTTGGCATCTCATCACTGCATGCTGTTTTTTGGCTAGACTGCAGAGACAGCATGGCCTCTTTCTTGCGCAGACAGATTTTATCCCCAGTCCTCTCTCCTCTTTATTCTGCGTCCATTCAGCTCAAGGGTAAATGCTCCATTAAAGTGGCCTCTGCAAAGCAGTATTTCACTAATGCTTGTCTCTCTGCCAAAAAGTGGAGCTCCCTGGACTCAGAAGTGCAGGCACTCAGGTCCATTTGATAATTGCTTATAAAATATGTTGGACAGAAGGTTGTTCCTAGGGCTGAAACACATTATTTATAACTTGATATCTAGAGATGTACACAAACAGCTTTAATTGATCAGTAATATACATACACAAACTTCCATCCTGCAAAAGAAAAGTAGCATCTTCCCATTCATGTAATAAAATATCAGTTTCTGTTGTGTGTATGTATGGCCATTTGTGTTGTTTTCTGGTAGACAATGCCTTGCTTTAAGTGTTGTAAAGTCTGGAGCAGTGTTATTCCTGTGCAATATCTTTAGCCTGCCATTGCAGATCATTTGTTATCTGTTTGGCAACTGTGAGCCTGATCTGGCACAATGATATATATATCAGGGGGACAGAGAATGGTAGACTTAATCTGCTAATGAAGATCATGCTAAGAGGCTCAGTGTTCAGAATGGTCAGAGTGTCTGCCTGCATCCGTCACTCAGGAGGATCCCATACAGCTTTTTTTAACACAAGCACAACCATCCTCCGCACTGAGCATTTGTGTAAATTGTTTTGTATTCATTTGTATTAAACAAGATATAGTGATGATGGAACTTGCACTATAGTGATTCTGTTGATTCTTTGTAGGGGCAGGATAATGTTAAACATATGATGTTAAAAGCTGTATGTTATTCATAAATAGTGCACTATGTTGGGAGTGGGGAAGCATTTGAGCATATCTGTGATATCCTTTCAGCATATCTGTGTATTTCTGCATACTTGTGGATAAGCACAGCATTTAGTATGTATAGCACAATATGTGATATATCATGCTTTTTTCCAATTTCCGATGCAATGATTTTGTTCTATATTGAAGTGATACCAATACTGATTATTGAATTAGCACACACCTAGTAATTTGTTTTGGAACTGCATCCTTTATATTGTATGTACCCTACATAGCCAGTGCATGTATAGTTATAAATACACAGTGGGCATACTTTGTACAGTACACTACACAGATACTTTAGGAAGTGTGTGGTTCTATCAACAGCTGTCACCCTTTTGATGAAAATAGCCATTCATAACTTCTCTCTCTCTTTCTCTCTCTCTCTCTCTCTCTCTTTCTTTCTCTCTGTCTCTTTCTCTCAGTGCTGTGCTCAGAGAGAGTGGGCCAAGTTACTAAGACGTACCACGACATTGAAGCAGTCACACATCTTCTAGAGGAGGTGAGAAAGCTTGGGTCATTCATAGCAGCATATATATCTGATAGAGGTTTCAGAAATGATATGTTATTGTAAATCCACTCCTAAGCAGTTTGTACGCTTTTTGATTTTGCCCTAAATGTCAGTGCTTTTTCTTCACAGAAAGAGCGGGATCTGGAGCTGGCAGCAAGAATTGGCCAGTCACTACTTAAACAGAACAAGGCCTTGACAGAACGCAATGAGCTGCTGGACGAACAGCTGGAGATTGCAAAGGAAGAGGTGAATCTATGGCATGGATTTCATGTGGGGACATGCAGTCAGTCTCTGATGGCACTGAAAGAAAATAAATAGCTGATAAACATGCACAAGCAGCATTATGTTTATCATCTACTAAAAGAGCATTGAGTGTTTTTGCATCTATAAATTGTAATAATAATTTACTGATATTGGCTGTCTTAAAGAAATGTATATGGAGGGTCTATGGTACAAAATGAATTAAACAAACAAATAAATATATATGGCATAAGGTGGAAATAAAGCAGCTGTAAATGAAAGTAAATTGTGCCAAAAACTTTCAGAACAAGTTAAGGTTTATTAAAAATAAACCTTATATTAAAACTTGACTTTCCTGTTTTGAATTCAGGATCTAGCAAATACTGTCTTATGATTAGATCTTCATTTTTAGCTGAGTGGAGCTTTATTTAAGTGTACCGAACTCTCTACTTTTTGGTGGGCGCACATGACAGTGAACACATATTTCATGGTTACATTCCTGAATTGAATGACTGAATTTAAATGAACGTAATGCAAAAGTAAGAATAAGTACATATTTGCACATTTCATGTCACATTTAGTTATTTTTATTTGCTTTTAATTGCTGTATTATTTATTGACGCAATATATTTAATCAATAGTTTCATGCCCAAAAACCTTCTATAAAATAAGCTAATATATAGATATATATCACCCTGAATTTCAAATAATGAAGATATTTAATGCTGGATTTGGGTGTACAGATTGCTCAGCTGCGTCATGAGCTCTCCATGCGAGATGACCTATTGCACCTGTACGCCAGCACTGAGGAAATAGAATCTGCCACAGAATTACGCTCGCCGTGAGTACAAAACATACACACACAAACACACATGCACATACACACACATACATTCATGGACAGACATTGTAGTGACTCTAGCTATGGTTGTTCTTTCTGATTTAGGATCCGCCGCAATGAATCATCCTCTTCTATCAGTAACTACATCCATTATGATTTCTTGCAACAGAAGCTCAAGGGTCTGGAGGAGGAGAACCTCAAATTACGCTCTGAGGTCAGTTTAATCACAGGTGCATACAGCACAGCTTATACCTTGTCACAGGATGCCTGAGGTATTTCAGAATCAGAAAACATTTTTGATCCTAAAGCAAATATAAAGTTCAAATAAGGTTAATAAAAACTGCATAAAATATAGTTACAGTTAAGTGAATTACTAGTAACACAAATTGTTAGAAGTATGTTACTGGACATAATAGAGATCAGTAGTACAGCAGTAATATTGTCATAATTAATGATATTTTCCACAAAAGACTTTTTGCACATAAACTGCATGTATTGCAGAGTTACTTGATTCATATACTGTGCCAGCACAGTTATTTCTTTGCTCAAAAACTCTGATTTTGACTCGCTTGTAATTAATAGTTATAGCTGTGGGAAAATGACCACACTAAGTTGGGTACCTTGTGCTGTTTACATACAATGTGTTATAGAGCTGCTGAAAGAAAAAGCTTTCAGATATATTATGTGTCACATCTGCAGGCCGATGAGCTAACATCAGAGACCAACAACTATGAAGAGCAGGAGCAGCAGCTGATGATGGTGTGTGTTGAAGAACTCTGTAAGTGAACTATCTTTTTGCATAAACCTTACGATCATGCAGAAATTGGAATATAGACCCTTTTAACTACCATGCTCTTTCCCTCCCTAGCATCTGTGAATAGGCAGGTGGTGACTTTGTCAGAGGAACTGGCCCGTAAGGTGGAGGACTGTCTGCGGCAGCAGGAGGAGATCAGCTCTCTGCTGGCACAGGTTGTGGATCTGCAGCAGCAGTGTAAAGGGGTGAGGAATAATTATAAGCATGTACACATTATAGTGTAAAACTCTATTAGAAGTTATAAGGTCTTACACACTCCGTGTTTTTCAGAAATCAGATTTATTTGCCACTACTTATGCAATTTCTAGAACACATAACAAATAAAGAACACATAAACATAAAAACCAAATGAAGAAAAACGTTTGGTAGTTGTTTGGTATTTAGTTTCAGGTCATAAATTATTTTAGTAATGTAGTTTATCCTGCAAGACAAATCCTGAAACTGTTCTATTTTGTTCTGTTTGCCCACAGTTGATGAGGGACAATGAGGAACTGTCTCAGCATTTGAATGCCTCACGAGAAAGCAATTCACAGCTCAAAACAGAGGTCTGTCCCTTCTACATTCCTATAATGATTCCTATAACCCCTGATCTCCATTATTTACACAGTAATTGCCTGCATTACTAGGAATTTGTGATTCATTGATGAGGTCCTACACTTGCTTGACTCTGCTCTCTGTCTCCCCATGCCTGCAGCTGAAGGACTTGCAAGAGAGGCACTCAGAGTGTGAAGACATGCTGCGAGAAGCCAGAGAAGACATAAAGAACCTGCGCAATAAGAGCCTGCCCAACAGCACAGTACAACGCTACAGCTCCCTGGCTGCTGTTTTCCCCATGGACTCGCTCGCTGCTGAGATTGAAGGAACATTCCGCAAAGGACTGGACAGCCCTGCTCCCTCTGAGTACAAGTCAGTCATACACTTGTGGTGTAGTCAGCTTATTTATCCACGTACACTGCAGACCAAAAACAAGAAAACCTACACAAGTATTTCTGTACATGGACCAGTGTGTAATTATTTACAGATTCCTAAATCACATGCCAAATTCAATTCATCAAGCATTCAGTAGCATCTGGATGTGAGAACCAATTGGACATGATTAGGGTTGCAATAAAAATCTGCAGGTTACTCACCAAGAGCAAAACCTACCATGTCTACACTATTACATTATCTACCATGCCATTTCTCTCAAATTCATTCAAATTCTTTGACCTAAATGCACAAACACATTTTTAATGTCCATTATCAATTGAAAATAGCAATTTTATGCTACAGAGAGCTTTTAGCCTGTGTTTCAGGTTTAGGTTTGGGTTTCATTTTGCTTTAGTCCACCATAATTGGCTTTATGATGGATTAATGAGTATAAACACCATGAACTTTGTTTTGTGTAATATTTTTTTACCTGACATGTCTCCAAATATCCAGTGTTAGTTTGTAATTTGACTTACAGCCTTGTGTCCATAGGGCCCACCCTTGGCGTGTGTTTGAAACCGTGAAAGCGGCCAACCATGCCACTCGACTACTCTCTCGGTGTCAGTCCCCTCAAGTAGTTCCGGGCTCTAACTCAGCCTCCTCTCGGTCCAGTCGTACCAGCACCCCACGCACCAGCTACTATGGCTCTGACTCAGTTTGCTTCAACCTTGAAGACAAACCCCCCTCTGCAACACCATCACAGGAAAAGAGGTGAAGCCTGTTACGATTGTAATTAGGATTCCCAGGAGTATATTATTTTTGTCTATACTGTCTATTATTTCTGTCTATACAGAACAGTAATTATGTAAATAATTTATGTAAATCACACTAAATTATTTGAGATACTGTTATATCAGATACTATTGATCTGTTCTGTTACACTATTAACAGAAATGATTTACACATAATTGCTTTATGCACTAGTTTGAAAGAAATAGTCTAGCCTTTCACTCATAACCAGTCAAACCAGTTATATGGTTAGCTAAGTGTTAAGTAGTGTCAAATCATGTAAATACATTTTAGCATTAGGAAATGCATGTCATATGTATTGTTTTGAATGGAAAATATTGAATTGAAAGGAAAAAGAATATCATGAGCACATTTTGGCCATGTCGCCCAGCCCCCTGTTTCTGTTCTTGATGATATAAATGTTAGCTACATTTGTTGCTGTGTCTGTGCAGCTGTGTGGAGTCAAAGCGTCTGGGTCAACCGGGCACCCCAGGTGGTCAGGACCTGGAAGAGGCTCTGCGTTCACTCTCTGCACGGCAGGAGAGCCATTCATCTGAGCGTCCATTTTTTGAAGTGGAGCGGGAAAGAAAGCTCAGGGCATTGGGGGGCAGTGGGAGTGGCAGCATGGGTGGATCCAGTGGCTTCCTCACACCCAATGACAGCGTGGTCTCCACAGGAACCAACTACTCAGGCAGCTCCCAACATTCTTCAGGCTCATCCAGCTCACGCTCCTACCTGCCTGAGCGGCTGCAGATAGTTAAGCCACTGGAGGGTGAGGAAACATGCACCTACATGCAAGCATTTAAGTGTTTATGTTACGTTTCACAGATTTATGTAACTTTGTGATTTGTACTATAGGCTCTGTCACCCTGCACCACTGGCAACAGCTGGCCAAGCCCAACCTGGGGGGCATTCTGGACCCGCGACCAGGCATCCTCACCAAAGACTTCAGGGAGCTGGAGGTGGACCTCCAACATGTTTATAGCCTCAATGACCTTGAGGAGGATGAACCCGATATGTCCAAACTACCCGACCCCACTCATTACGCAATGGGTAAAGACCTCAGCCTCGCAAATCTCTGTTCACAGTTTAGATTTTAACAGGATCAGCTGAGACATTTTTTATCCAGTTATCACATTTGTTGATTTTTGAAGTTGATTCTATTATAAACCAACTTGCATCAGCTTTCCTTCATTACATTATTCATCTGCTAGTTTTGTTGCACCCTTTTGTACATACATACCATTGGTAGTTTGTTATTGTGAGATTTATGCATGTGTGTGTGTGTGTACCTCAGTTAATTCACATGGCCCCAACCTTCCCCAAACCTGTTCCACCCCCACCATCACCAACTGCCAGGTCCTTCATCCCTCCCTCCTGCTCTCCTCATTCTCCACTAGGTAAGAGACCATTACATTTAACTGTGCAATTGTTTTAGATGCTTCACTCAAGATCAGTGGTTCTCATTGGTCCTGGAATGCCACCGCCCTGCACGTTTTAGCGTTTTCCCTGCTCCCATCACCTGGTGAACTAAATAAAAAGCCTGTCCTGAGGTGAAGAGCAGTGAACAGGGAAAACACTACAGGAAAAACATGCATAGCAGATCAGGGCTGAGACTACTCACTGCTCTAGATGCTAGACATCTATGAGACATGTCCATGCTATCACTAAATCATTTCCCCATCACTCTTATCTCTTATTTTTACACCTTCATTTTATGTTCTCTCCCCAGCTGAGGCTCTAGCTGTGATTCCTCCAAGAATTCATTTCCAGAATTGTTAAGGCATTATGAGTAATTTTGTTAAGTCCTCAAGACATTGCAAAATAGGTAATACTTCAGTAGAACCATTTTTTTTACCTGTCACAATACATTGTTGCAGGGATTGAGTAGGTCTCTCCTCAACTCCTCGCCCTTCTCTGTTTTTTCCTCTTCCTCATCTACTTTTAATGTACTGTCTCAGCAACAGGAAGTGCTGGTCTCCACTCTTCCAGCAGCTGTATTTTGGCCTACCTCCACAAAGTAAGGTCTTGTGGTCATAGCTGAAAAGACTCTGAAACACTGCATCAGAATTGTGTCAGACTCACTCAAGTGATCATACTAACTTTAGAATTCATAAACAAATGTATAATTCATAACACCAACTTTTAGAAAGGTAATAAATCAGCATGGCCCATTCCCGCATGACAGATTATAGTACTAATATATATATTTTTTTTACTTTTGACTGCTGTATGTAAAATAGTCTACATGTTATGCTATTTGGTGCTGAATAATAAATGCCCATAGAGAACTAGATCTGAACTCATTTATCATTGCTGTCATTGGAAAACCTAACTCTGTTTTTTTCTAGAGTGACCATTTAATGAACCATCAGAAATGTTAATAAACATACCTTTATTAGGCCACATTAAGAAATAAGAACACCTTTCCTTCTCCTCTAAACTTAGCATTTCAGAGATGTAAAGTTTTCTTATGACAGCGATGTGATGCTTTATTCTTGCTGGTCTGAACTAACATTTTTTGAATTTGCAGCATTTGAGCTGGTGATACTAACTACAGTGCTGTTAAGTGTTTGTCTAAATCTCTACTTGTGGCGTTTCTCATAGTTTTGTTTGCGGTTTGTGTTTTCATAGCCTTCGCCCTCACAGCCTGTCCACTCGTGGAAGCTGTGAGCATGTAAAGACCTCATCGGATCTCCAGCAGTGCTCAGCATATCCTGGTTTCTTCCATAGGACTGTCACATCTACGACACCCTCCCTAGGCCTCCTCCAGCTGCTTAGACAGAGAGGCATCTGTGCTTTAACTCGACCAACCTTGCATTCCATCCTTGCAGGACCTCCTACCAGCACAGCTTTTAATGACAGAGGAAAAAACTGGAAACATGGAAGTGAGGAGCGCAAGAGGAACATTTTCAGCTTCAATCTGGTTGATAAGCTTCAGAGCCTTGGTCTTCATAAAGTGGTGGCCAGGGGATTCTTAGACTCAGGAAAGGATGGAAGACAGTCAAATCAACCTCCCCGAACAAAACAATAACAGCTGGAACCCAGTGTAGGTGCTGTTTGATGCTCCATCTTCCATTTCCTTTCCAATAGATCAATTCTCTTATCCAGCCTTGTACTCAAGACTGGGCACACTGAAAGCCATAGACTTGTGGAGTTAGCCTTGTGTTATTAATCCCTTTGATTGTAAATTTTTAAGGTTATCTGACTGAAAGTACAGCACTGGCAGGAACCTTGTGACCTATTTGGATCTGGAGACCCAGCTAAATACAATATGCTTCTATGATGCTGTTGTTGTATGTTTTGAACTCTCATCAAAAGGGAAACGTTTTCTTTATTCATTATTTAAGAAATGGCCCTGGGCTTTTGTTAGTTTGTTTAATTATATGTACTGGTCAACATGATCATGTCACCATGTGTCTTGACAAATATGAGCACTAAACATTATTTATTAGGGTGTATTACACTAAATGTTCTCAATATACAGATGCTCTAGCAAATGTATATATAGGCCAGTGACCTCTGATTGGTCTTTGTAGTGAAGATGAATTTGGAGCACTTGTGGGCTACCCATTAGCTGTTTTCATGACAATCTGTGCATGTATCCTTGCTCTTAGAAGTACTGTATCCTCTGAACATATTGTTCAGTATGTCTAATTGACCATTTTACAAATTGTGTATAGAGGCTTTTAGAACCCTTTTAAATCTCCCATGACAGGGACACGAATGATGTTTGTACATTGGTGCTTCAGAATATGCTTGAAGCCTTGAAAAACTGACCAGAAACTTGTGATTGTATTGTTTAAGTGTACACTGTTGTACAATGGCATGATGTACACACATTTTTTCACATTTTATCACAGCTGTTAGCACCATGTCAAACTATGTGCATGTGCAGATTCAGCTACTGAAACATTGGAGCATTTTAAATACCTCATCCAGCTACATGTCCTCTTGGTTCATTTTGCTCCTGTAGAATTGTTGTATTTATAAATCTAGAAGGCAGTGTATACATGGCACAAATCAATTCAAAGATTCCTCACCAGATGTTTTTTTTTTTTATCTGTTGCCAGTCTGGTTGTTCTGTGGTCACTTTGTCTCACACCAAAATCCTCCTGTAGTGAGGCAGGGCTTTCTATGTTACTCTGAGTAACTGCAATTAGTCTTTTATTAGTAGCTGGTTAAAGGAGAATTCCTTGATTTTTTTGTGTGGAAATCATTTGTATCTACAGTCTTTCAGATTTTTAAAAAGAAAAATAAGTCTTTGAAGATAACTCTTGATTTGTTTACGGTGGAGATAATAACAGTAGTGACAATAACAATAGTGACCCACTGGGTTCCTTCCATCCACAGAGTTAATCTACCAAAAACTTTTGCTAATAATCTGATGAGTTGAATCAGGTATGTTAAAGGAGGAGTCTGCAGTGCTTTGGCCCACCAGGATTTGAACTGTGATCTTGAACATGAATGTAGCCATTTTACCAACTATGGTAAAAAAAAAAACAAGTTTAGTGAACATACAAATCAGAGTATTTATATTTAATTTTGAAATGTTTTAAATAGTATTAAATCTTAAAAACTTTAGCAGTGTTTTGTCTTACATTGCCCTGCAGGGACACCTGTGCTTCAAATTGGTTTTAAAATAAGTTATATCTCAAAGTGATGAAGCTTTCAGGGAGGTAACTTTTTTATTTAAACAAATGAATGGAATTCTTCTTTAAGAGCATGACATATTACATATACCTCTACCCATGCCCTTATTGCATATTAGTGGTTATAGAGCTTTTTCTACAAGGACTATCAAAGATATTGTTTCAACTGCAATGTTTTGCAATTTTCTTACACACCCGAATCCCTGTCCTTCTGCAGCTTGTATGTGAATCCAAATAAGAGTTTTGCTAAATAAGTTTTGGGATAAAGGAATTCAAACAATGATGGGTTGCTACAGAAATGGTGTTGGTCTCAATGATAGGTAGCAAATTAGATTTTCAGAGCAAATTACTTGGTTGCATGGAAAAAAATAAGACATAATGGAGGAAGGGCTCTGAAGGATCAGTATGGTTTCACAAAACATGGACAAGACTGAACTGGGTGTGAATGAAGTGAAATACCAAACTCAGATTTCCCTCATCTGTGGGTAATCTGAGTTGTCTTAGTATGAGCTCCCTAAAGACAATGTCTCTATTGTTTGTGGAGGCTCAGTGGACAGCTGAAGTGTCTGTAATTATAAAAGGTAAGTAAAATGTAATTATAAAATGTTATTAAAAGTACTGTACAATATGTAAATTAATGTTTCTGTATATTTCCAATAAATACAATAAATAGCCCTGTAATAAACTTTTTAAAGAATTTATTCTGAAATTACTCGTTATAGACATTTGTGAATGCTTCCTTTGGCTTTCTTTGGCTACATTGTTTTATCAACTAAGAACTTCTGAAGTATCAGAAGTGACCTTAGTGCTACGTCATATGCTAAACTGTTTAAAAATCTATGGAAGGAGAAGCAAACATAAAAATACACTGTTCAAAACAAAAAATGGCATTAAAATAAGTTTAATTATTTTAGGTTTGCAGCTTTATCTGGTGGCCACATATTTTATAATTAAGTGATTCTTATGTGCCAGTGTGCCAGTAAACAATTAGTAGGCTACTTCTGAGGTCACATTTGTGAGATGATGTTACTGTAAAGTAAATGCATAGTAGTCAAAATCAAACCTTGCAAAATATTGCTAGTTTGTTAAGGACATGAACTACATACAAGACTTTAGAATGTGAACTAGTTTCAGAAAAGAGTAAAGCAAGTTTCAGGTGCAGTGAACATTTAATGAAATGCAGAATAGTACAGAGTGTCACAGTGAGGAATGCCACAGTAAGGGTTTTACTTCAGTCTGTGCTCCTGCGCCCAAAGTCCACCCAGCCCTGATAATCAGAAATGCAGTCCTCCCGCTGGATAATTTCTGAGAAAATATTTAAAAAATAGAATGGAATGGTAAATAGAATTAGGAATATAGGAATTTCTTGTCTACCTCCACACAACTACTGGATTGAGCTTTGACCCTTCTTGAAACCCAGATACAGCTTTCGCCAAAGATGGGTTAGCATGACACGAAATTATATAACAACAATTGCTAGGCACAATTATGTACTCACTAGATATTGGTAGGGTTATGTCCCTATCCAATTCTATGCCCTTGGGTTCATTAACCTTGTAAGCTAGAAAGTTGCATATTACCCTTTTTCAGTTTACACTGGTTTCATGTTTTACATAGGCTACAAGGTTGTGCTTATGACATTTAAATCCTTAAACACAGTAAAATATGTGCATATTCTGATCGGTTGAAACGTTGTAGCCCAGTGAGACTTCTTGACAGGGTTCTCTGCAAAGCTTAGTGGAAAGAAAAAGCTTCTAAAGTCTAGAACCACTCTATTGCTGTTTTAAACACTTTATTGTTTAGGGTAGCCTAGATTATTGTCTCTTATTTTTCTCCCTTTGTTTGTAATTGTGCTATAAATGTATTTAGGTCATTAAATGTTTTCAAAGTTTTACTTATATTCCCTTGCAATGACTACTACTACTATTATTATTATTATTATTATTATTATTAATAATAATAATAATAATAATAATACTGTTATTGTTTTTGTTGTTGTTGTTGATAATAATAATAATGATCAATTTCTGTTCAATTTATATTCTTTATAATAATCTTATTATATATTACATGCATTTGTTTCTGCCATTAGTAAATTATAAACAACACCTGATTATGTCTGTAGTGTTAATGGGAATTAAGTTCACTGAACCAGTCAATAGCTCAACTGGATGTCCAGTACATTTAAACGAGCAGTTCGAAAACATCGTTTTGTTAAACTGAATGTTGCTTCCCATCACTTGTACCCATCCTTACCTGATAAAGCCTGCAGGATCTGTTTTGAGATGACTTCTCGTTGATCCTCCGCCAGGCGCTGTGTCCTGCCGGTCCGGGGCTGAAGGTCTGTCTCCAGCCTGTCTGGGGCTGCAGGGGCTAGGTGAAGCCCCTTCCTCTCCTCTTCTTCCGTTCCTCTCTGGGAGTGCGAGAGTGGTGAGCCCTCACACCCCAGCGCCAGCACTGCTATTAATGTTAGCGTTATGAACCTGTCCATACCTGACACGAGAAGAAAAAATATATATAAACCCAGCTGAGCACTTCAACAGCTGTCAGATTATACTTTAATAACCATTATATAAGGTTTCTCAAAACCAGAAGAACTGTAACTGTACTCTATTACCCCTTTCAAAAACTCAGTTTTCACAATGATACAGATTTACCTGAAAATGACAAAAAACAGGAGCAGGAGCAAAAGACCACCTTCAATGCTGCAGAGTTCAAGCTAAGCATGCTCAGGTCTAGTCTGTAGTATATATAGCAGCCTCATAAAGGAAGAGAAACTGTAGCAGTCAATAATTTTAAGTGTTAGGAGTGAATTGTTACCACAATAAACCGCCTAGCTTAAGGTTGCTAACTGTAAATTGGCCACCGGCTTTTGGAAAGTCAATAAATCAATATGAACAATACAGAAAGTCTACAGTAGATACTGAGTGAAAACATTAATTTGAACTAAAATAGCAAAAAACAGATTTGAGTTAAATCAAAATAAAACAAATGATCTCCTTGCATAATATTATTCGTGCTTGTGCCAGGAGCATGCAGCTTAATTAAATGATCTTGCTTTGTTAACGTTTTTTGTAAATGAGACTGTACTATTATTGATTGAAGTCAAAATAAGGGATTAAGTGGTTCTGCTGACGCAAATATTCTTGTATTGCGCAAATGGACAGTGTATCTCGCTTGCCAGCCATATTATGATGTATGTACATAAAGATTTTAGCCAGAGATGATTGTCTGTCAATGCACTACTGTATTCATCCCTGTGTGCCAAAAGCAAACAATTCAATACAGCTTGCACAACTTCCAATGGAAAAAAACGCTGCAAAATCTGGTGCTGAAAGCAGAAGCTTACTAACAACAACACATGGACTCTGGGACAAATCTCAGAAAATATGTATGAAATAGTTTATTAAAATATACACTGTATGGTTAAAAGTGATGTAAAACCACTACACCAACAGGTGATTTAATGATACTGCATTAAAATTCATAGACTTTAATATGGAGTTGGTCCCCCCATGCAGCGATAACTGCTTGGAAGGCTTTTCACAAGATTTTGGAGTTTCTCTGGGAAATTCTGCTCATTCATTCTGTAGAGCATTTATGAGGTCAGGCACTGATGTTGGATGAGAAAGCCTGACTCATAATCTCCGTTCCAGTTCATCCCAAGGGGCTTGAGGTCAGGACTCTGTGCGATCCAGTCAAGCTCTTCCACACCACACTCATCCAACCATGTCTTTATGGACCTTACTTTGTGGCCTGGGGCACAGTCACACTGGAAAAAAAACGGTGTCCACAAAGTTGGAAGCATGGCATTGTCTAAAATGTCTTGTTATGCTGAAGCATTAAGATTGACCTTTACTGGAAGTAAGGGGCCTAGCCAAAACCCTGAAAAACTGGTGTGTCCCAGTACTTTTGTCCATAAAGCACACAGGGAGGTGCTCCCTGTCTATGTGAAAACACAAGAGTTTTCTCTGCATAAAAATTTAATCTTCACAACAAAATAAGGCACCATAAATAAGCACCAGCAAAGAGTCACACTGTGTTACCTGCAGGAAAATAAAGATTTCTGCAAAAATACAAGTGATACAAAATAATACATGAGAATCCCACACCCACTGAGATTCTGACTGAGATTGTTATCTAGGCGTAGCTAATATGTGTAGAAGGTCAACACACCCATTTTTTAAGCTCAGAATAAGCATTTTTGCTGTTTAAAATAACAATGTTCACTGAAATGACTCTAGGGAATGCAGAGCGTTCTAATGATTTGCATTAGAGCACTGAAAGCAAATCTTGTTTTTTTTCCAGGAAGCTCACTGCTCCCTCGCGTTTTTTATGCCTAGTTTAAAGTAGATGCTTATAGATGCTTTTGTATCTTGAGCACCAGCGTCACTTTTATTTGAACTGTATTAAAAGACAAGTCTTTTAAGTCTATGAATTAAGGCACACAGCTGTATTAAGTCGCTGAGTGAGATGAGTTGATTCAAAATGAGTCTGTGTTTCTATACATTTTGTATGTCAAGAGTCCCATTTATCAAAAACTACAGTGATGATTATTGCAAAGAGTAAAAACCTCTATGGTCCCGTCTATCTGTCTAGTCTTGCTCTTGCAGGTGAGGCTATTTATCATCCAGCTTGACTGCAAGAGAGGAGGACAAAGGGAAGATTAAGTACAAATGAAGGAATATGACAACAGGTAACCACAAACATGAGAAACTTAAGAATACACTCCCTATTTTTATTCAAAACAGCATTTTGTTGCAATGGGCTATGGAGGATACAAATACTGATCTATATCTATCTAGTAGTCTATCTAGTAGTGAAAAAGAATGAGAATTTCTGACAGTAATCCTTCAGTAAAATCTTTAGTGGGGCGTGGTTATCCAATATAAACACTGGCATAAGGTTACAGCATTTTTAACATTTCACTCGGCTACATGTCAATGCTCTTTGATGAACAGAAGACAAGAATCCATTCTCTGGAAAGGCGGGTGTGTTTATACTGAAACTGGTGTGGGTTGAGATGTAGCAGACCCTGTTTTCCAACATCTAAGCCTATATAAGACCTTGTCTGTGACAAAGCAGCTCAGGTGCAGACGTTCTGTCACGAAAGTCATTGCCGCTTCAATGCCTGTCGCAGTGCAGCGTTCTTCCTCCGTCACCAGCTACAAGGCCATGGGATCAAATCTCCACAACTCAGCTGGAGGGATGGTCTGGAACAGTTTGGCTAATTCTGGTATTTTTGAATCTTATGGTGGCTATGGCACTCACATTTCCAGCTCCTCGTCCTCAGTGGTTCCCACATATGAGGTCAGTCTGGACACCAATGAAAAACTGACCATGCAGAATCTTAACACCCGTCTGGCATCCTATCTGGAGAAGGTAAAGTATGCTTTAATAAGCACTGTAATTACTAAACTAATAAGCACAAATTAAAGCATTGTGTGCAGTTTTAGAGAGTTAAGAAAATCTTTCTTTTTTTGTTATTGCAAAAACCTCATTTAACTGAAAGGGAATGAAGCACACTTTACACAAATACACTTTTGGGCTTTTTGGCATAGTAACAAAAATAATTTCAGTCCAAATATGATATTTTGCCAAATGAAATGTAGTCAATATATGCGATATATGTATTCCGCATGATGAGTTTATTATAAGAATATTATAAGATTACTCATGATGTTTCTACTTTGTAAAAGATTAGATATGTAAAGACATATTCTAATACTATTTGCAAGATTCGCAAAACACAATACACAGATGAATTTCTAAGAATTCTTGAAACTAATAAAAATTATATGTGTAGAATTTCATTAAATAACATGAACCTAAAAATAATTCATGGAAAATGTAATAAGACAACATTGTTCAGAATTTTTTTTACAATGATCATAATATAAGAAATACTAAATATATTGACTAAATTTAAGATGACTTGCATAAATTCTATTGCCAGTGTATTTTAGCAGCATATTTTCTTAATGTTTGCACTTTCAGGTACGCTCTTTAGAAGCTGCCAACAGGAAGATAGAGCTGCAAATAAAGGAGTTTTATGAGAGCAGAAGTCCAGTTCACCGCAAAGATTTGACTGGATACTACAGCACCATTGAAGATCTCCGTAAACAGGTAAAACAGCACCCATCAAGTCCACACCTGAAAATCATTATCATGTTGTGAAAGCCAGATCCACCTGTCACAAAGCTTAAAATGCCAGAATATCATTAACCCTCAGAATATCATTAACATTCCTTTGTTTCATCTAATGGTATGCGGTGGAAGTACCTTGACAGGTTATGCTGGTGACAGGTGATCTTCGATCTTTCATCTTTTCTTAATGTGTTAAACCCTTAAGATCTTGGGGCCAGTAAATGGTAAACACCAATAAACACCAGTTCTGTGTTCTCATGGCTACATAAAATACTTTCCAATTCTTGACAAAGCTTAGGATTAATAATCAAATGATTATTAATGGAAATGTATGGAATGGATAGGGACTCTTCATGCAGAGTAGTCTTCATGCGAGGTATCTTTTTAACCAGCATCTAACATAATCAACTTACTTATCCAACGGTAATTCTTCTGTTCCAGCCCATCAAAGATTTCTGAATAAGTTGTTTTGGTTGGAACTAGATTCCTCTTGAAGGTTTATATCCAGATACATGGTTGATAACCACTTATTAATGTTTCGGTTAGTCCCACTTTATTAGTGCAACCTGAACTTGTAGAAGTATTTTGTCTAAGTGTATCCTTTTGTCTCCTTTGTTTAAGATTGTCGCCCGATCCAAGGAAAACGGCCAGCTCCACCTGCAGCTGGACAGTATCAGCCTGACAGTTGCTGACTTTAAGATAAAGTTAGTTGCCTGTCTGCTGTTTGTTGCATTTTTTGGTTTAATGGGCAAAAATATTACTGTAAAGGAGTTTTTAAAAGATTAGTTAACTTTAGATTTTTTCAGTATTGCTCCCACTTCCAGTAGTGTGTTTATGTGTTTTTATTTATTACATGTCTCTCTAATCAATGCTGTAAATTGCATTAATTAGGCACATACATCTCTGACTTAACAATGATTAGATTAGATGCTAGTATATTTAAGAGTTCACTTTCTACAGGTTTGAGTATGAGATGGGCTTGCGCTTGGCAGTTGAAGCAGATGTGGTTGGTTTCCGGGGGACTCTGGAGAACCTTCACTTGGCTCGTAAAGATTTGGAACTTCAGATCCCTGGGTTGCTGGAAGAGCTGGCATACCTAAAGAAAGACCATGAGGAGGTGTGCCCATCTTTTATTTTCTTTCACACATCTGTCTTCATCCCTGTGTGTTGTCACCCATGAA
Source organism: Brachypetersius altus (assembly GCA_037974465.1). NCBI lineage: Eukaryota > Metazoa > Chordata > Actinopteri > Characiformes > Alestidae > Brachypetersius > Brachypetersius altus. Next base: position 14,326,381 of record JBBPDB010000039.1, read on the forward strand.
TTTATGCCACTGCCAATCAGTCAGCTAAGCAAGTTTAGATATAGGATGGTGCATGCACTTTTGACAACTATTTTCCACAGGTGTTTCTGTGTTTTCCTTCATATACAGGAACTGCACTTGCTTCGTGCCCAGCAGACTGGTTCAGTGAATGTGCAGATTGACTGTGCTCCAGCAGTGAACCTTGATAAAGAGCTGCAGGAGATGAGAGAACAGTACGAGACTCTCATTGCAAAGAACCACAGGGAGGCTGAACACTGGTTCCAGAGCAAGGTTTGTCAGGGAAAACATGTGGGTTGCAGTTAACAGTCTACAGGGTAAATAAAAACTAAGGGTCTGTAAAGAAACTGTAAAGCCACTAAAGCAACAAATATACACTCAGCTGTGAAAAGACAGATTTTGATCTGAATCATCAAGATATACAGTTTTGGTGACCTGTTTCATTGTTTCTTATATATATATATATATATATATACGCACCCAAATTTACATCCACTCAGTTGCTATTGGCAATGCTGTATGTTGTTATCTAAATCATTTTGGGGAATAGTGCCATCTGTTGGAGATGCAAATTTTGTCATCATGCTAAATGGCACTGCACATTATACCGTACTTTAAAAAACAGTTTAGTTTTGTCAAACAAGAGTAAACAACAACAAACACTAAACTAATCTTGTAAATACATTTAAAAAGGAACAAAATATAAAGATTAATTCATCACACTTTTGAATGCACACAGGGAGCAGAACAAATGGCCATCATTATAAGCATGTTTCTGTGAATTAGGATAATAGGTGGGGATGGTTAAGAACATCATTTTATATTCTAATATTACATAGAAGCTTGTAATTATGCCCATCTTGGAGCCATAGCATTTGTAATATGAAAATACTTGTGAGGAGTGAAAGAGCAGGATATTGTCTCCATGTTTTTACACTCCAGTGTGAGCTTTTGCCTTCAGTGTTTGAAATTAAAAATTAATGTAAAACGAATAGTTAATAATTAGATGTGGTGTTGGAAAAACAGGAACACATGTTTATACAATTCTATCACAACAAAAGGAACAACAGGTGCCAAAAAGAACCCTTTAAGTTCACTACAGAACCATTTTTGTACATTAAATCTTCTGGTATAAAAATAGTGAAAAGGGTGTTTTACATTCTCATTTAAAACAGTTTCTTTTAAGATCCATCTATCGAATGGTTCATGGAACAAAAATGTTCTTCTATGGCAAGAAACTTTCCTGGTTATGAAATGAGTTTTGATGATCTAACAGCTGATCTAGCCTTTCATTCTCTTTGCTGATTTACTGTATTTATTTTTCAGTCAGGAGCTTTGAAGTCTCAGGTGACAAGCAGTTGCATTGAGATCAAAACTTCTCAGTCAGAACTCACTGAACTGAGGAGAACTTCAGAGAAGCTGCAGATAGAAAAAGATGCACTTCTCATGCAGGTGTGTACTATTTGCTTTGACTGTACTATACGTAATTACATTTCTGTTCACTAAGACTTCATCCCTCTCTGGTACAGAATCAAGTTCTGGAAAGAAACCTGGCTGATTTAGGGGTGCGTTACAGCACCCAGCTGACGCAGCTGCAGTTACACATAGATTACCTGCAGGAGGAACTTAAGCAGCTCAATGCTAACATGCAACAGCAGGCCACTGAGTATCAGCTGTTGCTGGACATCAAGATGAGGCTGGAGCTGGAAATTGCTGAATACAGGAGGCTTCTGGAAGGGGAAGAGTGGGAAAGGTGAGGCTCTATATTTGGTCTGTCAGTGTAAAGGCTGACAAATGTTCTATTGAAGTTAGATTTTTGTTGTATGGAAAGGTAGTTTTGGGTTTGATGATTTTGTATTAAAAAACAAATTAAAACCGTACAGTTTATCATAAATTATTTTCTTGTCTTGTGCACAGAACCTCAACTATGACAACTGTGACAGAAACTGTGACCGAAACTGTTCAAGTGGAGGAAAAGGTGGAAGAGGGTAATTAAAACGTAGCACTTTCTTTTATTTTGTTCATTCTTAAATATTGTCTGTTGACATACTGACTCAGCAACTCAAAATCAACTGAATTAGTTCAATTCTGTGTGATTTTTGCATGTGTTATTTTTCCATAGAGCACAATCCCCATGTCCAGAGGCGTGTGAAGGTTATCGTGGAGGAACTGGTGGATGGGAAAGTTGTGTCCACCTCAGTGGATGAGAAAGTCCAGGATGTGAGCTAAATAATGAACTATCCAGTAGCAGAAACAGCTGTGTAACACATATCACTAATATTTCATAATACTTATTTCATAATACATCACAACTTCTCTAAAAATAAGCAAATACAAAAAGCACTCCATTATCCCCATATACTTTTCAGCCACTAGAGGTCATTGTTCTTACACAAATTATCACTCTAATAAACTCTAATATTTCTGTATATACATTGTTATTCTATCTAATGTTCTAAATATACATATTGTTCCTGTAAACTTGTTCCAATAACCTCCACTGGATAAACTGGATAAGCTTTGTTAAGATGGTGAGCTTCATTTATGTACAACTTCTCTAATTCTGTCATCTTAACTTCAGAACATGTTCTCTGAACACTTCAAACTGTCAGACACATCCTGCCCTGTAGAAAGAGGAATGGATTTCACAATCATTTTATTAATGCTTTACCTTTATCTTGAGCATAAAAGCCTTCTTGTCTGCATTTGTTTTTGCAAAGTCATTTAGGTATTCCAAACATAATAGTACTATGACGTTTCCATCCCTCTTTGTAGAGTAAGGCTTAGAAACAGAACACTTTCTAGAAGTGTTCCTTGAGCACTGTATTCAAATTCAGGAAGTGGGAGAAAGTCATGAAGGATCTGGTGAACAGATGTGCCCACAAGAAAATCCAGATCATGATCCAGAAAATCTAGACTGTGAGTGTACAATCCGACAACTGAATTCTGTATATAATTCATATTACTTCAGTGCTACGGCCGTACACCACATATATGCAGAATATTTGAACATTTATTTTGGCTGTCATACTCTGATACTCTGTAACTGTGATAAAAAGAAAGCTGTTGGAAAAAAAGCCAGGCAGGCTCAGACTTCATCTAACCTGGCAGAACTTCCACATAGCAGAGCACTTTGGATAGTACAACAAAAAGGCTCCAAAAGCCAGGCAGAACAATTCCTGGTAAAAACTGTAAAACCATAAAAAGGAGTTTAGCTCAACAGCTTTAAAAAGTCTGTTTAATTCTATGTGATAAAGAGAGGTTGGAAAATATGAATCATGGCTGCTTTGGCATGCCAATATAATAAATTGGCCATGAGTATTATACAACAAAATATGACACATGAACCCTTTAATACACCAGAAAACTTAAAATGTGAAAGAGCAAATAATAATAAAAAACAACAAACTTTTTAAGAGATTAAATTTGCCTCTGACATGAATTAGCATTTGGCTTGGAGAACAAGGAGAAAAGAGAATGAGTCATGACGCAATGCTACAGCAGGTCTAAACAGGGCAGATGGGCAGCTCTAGACACAAGATAATTGATCATTTTACGTGATTCAGTTCACAATGTAATGCAGCTTCAGGGAGGGGAGTATGCTCACTGATGAAAGATGATATTCATCCTCACATCTGTATCTGTATAAAAATTAATGTCTCAGACTAAACAAGCATTCATAGTATACATCATTTTGCCTCTTGCTGTATATTTTCCTGAATTACCTGGGCACAATGTGTGTGTGGCAGTTTATTTAAAAGTAAATTGTACTTCTGTACTTGTACTAAAAACAGTCACCGACCATCCATTTCACCAAATGGGTGGAACCATAAGTTTCATTCTAGAGTACTCTGCCTTCCCATGTCCATACTGTGCTAAGCACCTGGTAAAGTCTTGGACAAAATGAAAAATATTCTGAGAACATTAGATAACAGCTGGACTCCGCACATTGTCAGAGATAAACAGCATAAGACTAAAACTTTGAGGATACGTACCAAAACTGTCTTCTTCTTGTTGTTATTTCTTTGATGGTTATATGCAGGACAGCAATTGTACTGGATAACATGCCGCTGCTTGTGTTTGTACCTTGTTAGTGTATAGTCTGGGACGTTAGCCCATCTGCTGATGCGAAATTTGTTTAGTCATGCTCTAGGTCTTCATGTGTGCTTAATTTCTGACCACAAGCCTCTCTTGGTTGGATTTCTTTTGGATGTTGGTCCTCTCTCTACCAAGCACTAAAATTGGCATGGGTTTAAAAAATGCACCAGTAGTACAAAGAAAACAAACTTAAAATGCACCGTTATATAATAAAATATTGATTTGCAGAAATTTTAGTGGGTGGAACCCTCTAACTGACAAGAATGCACAGAAAAAATGGATAACTGGAAGAATTATTTATTACTGTGATACCACAATGATTGACAACATCTACAATGTGAATATTGTTCAAGACTGAACAAGCAGCTCATTTATTTCTTTGCATACTTTAAGTCATTTGCAGCCATGATGCTTATTTATTGTAGAGATTTGTTACGTCCCTCGGGACGTATACTGCTTTCTCTCTCTCTCTCTCTCTCTCTGTCTATCCTGTGCGTTGCAGAAGCTGGAGACACACCCGGACTTCTCATTGGCTGATCGGCTGGAGTCCAGGGATTGGAGGGCTACGCCGGAAGTCCCGCCTTCGGGATTT
>JBBPDB010000039.1:14331167-14341511 GCA_037974465.1 Brachypetersius altus
TACTTAATAAACTGAGATAACAGTTGAGATAAAAATGGGGTGGGGGGGTGGGGGGGCGGGGCGCAAGACACAGAGCAGTCATGCTACATGCTGCGGCAGGCTTCTACTTCTTCTTTTTATGGCAGGTGACAACTTTTCAATGTCCAGTCATTCCAGTCCAGCGGTGTCAAAACCACTTTATTACATACACCTACATTGTATATACACTCATTACCCAATTTATTTATTTATTAACATGTTGGTCCTTGCACCTTGCAGATGCTACATTTTTAATTCATTGATTGATAGTTCTTTGGACGCTGCGCAGTTTGTGTTAGTGAGTCTCTAGTCCTGTGTCAGTGATCAGTTTTTGGCAACAGGCGACATGGCGGTGGGTAGATATTGTTTGTTGGTGCACTATTCTCAGTCCAGAAGTGACACTAAGGTGCTTCAAAATTCCAAGAGCATTGCTGTGTGTGATCCACTCTGTACAGCACAAACACACACTACCATGTTGCTACCTACCATGTGATACCTGCTGACTGGCACTCTTGTGGGAGTCCTGACATTGATAAACGAGGTGAAGGGAGTTGACAAACGGTGCCGAAAAAACAGACGGACTACACTATGCAATAGTAATCTACTGAGCGTTCTAAGTGTGTCTACAAATTGAACAGTAAGTGGAGAGAGTGTTTACAACTCCACCTGACCATTGATGAACAGGGTAAAGGGGGCTAACAAATGAAACACACATAGAAACAGATGAACTACAGACCACAAAGTGCACCTATTGGATAAGTGAAGACATAAAATGGACAAAGAGTGTAGTTACAAGGTCAATAAATAATCTGGCTTCATAAATTGGCTTGCCCAGTATATTTGAAGTTTTGTAAGGACAAGACACTAACATGCAAGATATTTTCATAAACTAAAAGAATAAAGAAAACCCCTTTATAGGCATGTCTATATCTACTAAATACAATGCAAAAAAATATTTTGTTAAATTGTTAAAAATGTATTCAGCCTTTATACTTCATCTTAACCCTAATGAAAGGGGAATCATTTTTAATAGTGTAATTGCAAACAAAGCAGATATTTAGAGACGTCCAAGGTGTGGTCAGTATGAATTATGTTATTATGTTCTATGCTTGCACAGACCTGTCCAAGAAAGCTCTCTCATCAGACAGAACTGTCATTTTCAAACAGATTATGGTCAGTTTCTGAAGAGCCCTTATCACCGCTTTCAGCTTGCACTTGAGCACATCGCTCCCAAGCAAAAGTATAGTGGGGTGGAGTACTGTTTACACAGTGAGTCATGGCTGAGTCTCAGCTAGCTTAGCACACTAATGCAGTGCAGACAAAGTAAGAGCTTATGTTGAAGTAAAATCTCCATGTGACTCCAATAAATTGTGTGATAATGTAAAAACTTTTTAAAAATATATGTAAAACTTTTTCTGTTTAGCAGTGATGCAATGATGGCCATGTTTTCAGCTTCAGTAAGATTTTTGCTTCTCAGAACAAGATTCTGTTTAATTTTCTGTACTGCATGTTTAAAAAAAGTTTGCAAGGAATGTATGTATAGAGTCGCGTTATTTAATTGTAACTGAGCTATTAACAATACTTATAAAGACAGGTTGCCACCAGATGCCAAGTTTTTATCACTACCTGTATGTAAGCCTGCATTTAAGAGAATCTCAGAGGAAACTGGGGATTAAACTTTCAAATCTGAGCCATACTTTTTTTCCTTTCAGTACTTTCCTGCAAGTAAAACACAGATCGTACATTTGTGTGTATGCGAAAGGGCCTTCTTTGGTTCTTTGTTTAGAATGTGAGTGTGTTTCAGTCATGGGTGGTGGCCCGTATGAGCAGGACTGATGTTGCATGTCTCTCAACAGTGCTGTTGGTGGTTGTTTTTTGGAGAAGCAAGGCTGGTTGTACTCCTCCAGGGGGGATGTGAGATCATCTTAGGCATTCAGCCAGCACCCCCTCCCCCACAAAGCCCCTTCACCGGGTCACATCTGGAACTCTGTATCAACTCAGATACCTCACTGTTAAACAATGAAAGGGCAGAGAGAAAAACTGAAGACAAGAATAGCTATTGCTTCTTTCAAAACTTTAAACAGGAAAAAAATGAATACTGCAAAGAATGCAAATCAATCAAGGGTAAGTTGTACTAAAGTTGTGCTGCAAAAAACATTTTGAAAGCAGTATTTTTTTTTCAGAAGCCCTAATCATGGCTGACAAGACTTTTGGAATGTGTGTAAATGATCAGCTTTATTTAGCAGGCTTTTTGCAAACATTAAATAGTGTGGTTTTATGTGATTGCAAAAAGCTGGAAGCTTGCAAGCTTTTTAACTTAATGCATTCAATTTGTGTAATCCATTTGTCTTCAGTACACTACATACGTTGTATTTAACTTATTGTACTAATGGATTCAGCACACCACACATATGCTTACATAAACATAATTTTATCCCTAACATTTAAAATATGACCTTTCATTTTCCCTCCCTGAAATTTTTTCTAATTGCGTTTATATATTGCTAACAGTGTTAAGAGTTTGAAATAAACATTCATTGACATGGACTGCAGTTCTCAATCTGCTGCCCTGATTCTGGTTCTTATTCTTTGTTCTTCTATTAAATGATAAGTATTAATGGGTTTTTTATTATGCTAAAAGACTTTTAAAATGGAAGAAAACTGTGTTATGGAAGTTAACCGAGTGAATCTAAGACATCATAAAACCCACTACCCAATCTCTGTTAAATCTCCATGTTGGTAAGGCCCACAGACAGGTACCACTTCAGTATGTCTGATAAAGTTACTAGAGATAAGGTATAATGAGCAATATGAATGACCATGCAATATATGGGGCAGGACTTTGCAAGGCATTGTTATAGTAAGATACTATTGTAATTCACTGATAATCCATATCATCTGTGAAAGGAGCGTCTTTTTTCCCTAGAATTACTGAGCCATCTTAATACTTAAAGAAATGATGCATGATGTGATTCTTGTTTCCACAGCTGCATTTTACACATGTAAATAAAAATGGTACAGCAAATGTGTCTTTTCACATTAGCTCAACCATAGTGACCGTTATGACATTATGATGTCTAATTTGCACTTGAGAAGATTTTTAAGATCTAGACTTAATAGTAGCACACACTGTGCCCTGTGCGTATTCCTCTGAATCCAGTTTTGACTGGTAGAAAGTGGAACCTTTATGTATTCAAAGTATGCTTTATGCTCCCTCTTGTAATCACAACTCGTGGGAAAAGGCACACACACACACACACACACACACACACACACGCACGCACACACACACACACACACACACACACACAAATTCCAATGGACTTTCCTCACTGGGGCGGTTGGTGGTTTCAACAGTTGTCTGGCACACACATCTGTACTCCCTCCCCTTTACACACACTTTTTCTGCCGGACCCGCCCCAGGGCTCAGACTATAAAACGGACAGAGCTGGATACAGTTGCGCACTTCAGGAGACTCCTGTTCCAAGCAACTCCATAACGGTTTCCTCCAGAGTCTTCTTTGCCACTCCTTCTGCTGCCATCTGTCTGTAAGCATGTCTTTCATAAGCCAACGCACATATTCCAGCGGACCTGTGGGCTATTCCGGAAACTCTGTGGTCACCCAGCGGCGTGTGGGTTCACTGTCCTCAGCACCCAAGGCCTACAGTGTCTATGGAGGTGGACCTGGAGGCAGCACCCGCATCTCTTCATCTGTCTCGAGGACAGTCTCTTCTGGCTATGGAGGTGGACTGGGTGCTGGACTTGGCGCTGGATGGGGCGCTGGAGTTGGTGGAGGTGGCTTCAACCTGTCTGCTGCTCTAGACAGTGATACTGTCCACCTGAATGAGAAGGCCACCATGCAGAACCTGAACGACCGCCTGGCTTCCTACCTGGAGAAAGTGCGCTCGCTAGAGGCTGCCAATGCCAAACTAGAGCTGCAGATCCGTGAGTACTATGAGAAGAAAGGACCGGCTGCCGAGAGAGACTACAGCAGCTACTGGGCTACAATCAATGACTTGAAGGATAAGGTAAGAAATAGTCAATATAGTAAAAATATATTTGCATTTGCAGAGCATCCAGAACATATGACCAACCCAGAAATTTGAAATATGCTTATGGTTGTCTTTTGCACACTGTGTATTGTTCATTAAAGTTTCATTTCTGTTTCTGTCATAGATCAGGAATGCCACCATCAACAATGCCAACATCCTTCTGCAGATTGACAATTCAAAGTTGGCTGCTGATGACTTCAGAACAAAGTAAGTGGTCCGAAGTCACAAAAAATATATACTTTAGCTTCTGTCATTAAAACAGTTGCATGTAGATACAGAGCTGAATATTTGCCCTATAAGACAATGACAGATAACGGTATCTGTCTTCCCCATTAAACAGGTATGAGCATGAGCTGATGATGCGGCAGTCTGTGGAGGCAGACATTGCCAACTTGAGACGCCTTCTTGACCAAACCACGCTGACCAAGGCTGACCTGGAGATGCAGATTGAAGGTTTGCAGGATGAACTGGCATATCTAAAGAAGAACCATCAGGAGGTTAGTAACATTATTTATAGCATGACCTATCCTGCTGCAAAATTAGGCTACTATTTTTTGCTACTTTGAGACAACTGACAAAGTAATAGCTCCAAAGTGAAGTGAAAAGAAATTTATAGTACACATGAACAGCTTAACTTGGCAAGTATGCTGATTCTGCTTGAGACAGATGCTCTTGTAGATTAGTCCAAGTACAGAAACTTCTGCCAAGAATCTGGGCGGTAGGCAGATGGAAAATACCATTCTAAAATTCTCCATATTTGGTTACAGACAAAAAAGAAGTATTAGACCAAGAGTTTTTGGTAATTTGGGTGTCTATCTTCTGTAAACTTTTGTAATCCTTTGGATATAGGAACTGGCAGCTCTGAGGTCTCAGCTGACTGGCACCGTGAACGTGGAGGTTGACGCTGCTCCTCAGCAGGACCTGAATAAAATTCTGGATGAAATCCGTGCCCAGTATGAAGCCATTACAGAAAAGCACCGCAGAGACCAAGAGGCGTGGTTCAATGATAAGGTGAGACTACTGACTTAACACTAAAACATTTTTGCAATGGTTATTATAACTGCATCATCTTGATCATAGAAGGCTGACTTTCTTATATATGCGTATATCCCTCTTCCAGTCAACAACATTGTCTAAGGAAGTGGCCATCAGCACAGAGACCATTCAGACGTCCAAGACAGAGATCACAGACCTAAGACGAACTTTACAAGGCCTGGAGATTGAACTGCAGTCCCAGTTGAGCATGGTGAGAAATTAATGAAGGAAGCAGGAAAAAATGGTAAAGATAAGAGAGAAGTTATACACCCCAAGGGAATATTTAAGCAAAATAAAACAGTTACATAAGAGGTCAAAGGAGGACAAGTAAGCAGAGAAAAGGAGATGTTTAAGAAATTGAAGGAGGTTGATTAGAACCAGGCAGAAGTGTGGGGGAGGTGAGATAACACCAAGGCTTATTTGTCGCTGTTTTACAACGTTTTCCACATTGAAAAGAAACAGAGCCAGCTGTAAAGGGATGTGGATAAGATATTGTGAGAGGAAAGTAGACAAAACATCTAAAGACCTCTGACACATGAGTGTGTATTTGCACCACCTTGGTGGAATATATAGCGACTGACTGTCTGTGTAACTTTGCCAAAGAGTTCAAGAACATTTTTTAAACAGTCTCTCGTATATATATGCAAATACTTGACTTCTGAAAATTAACAGAATGAAATGCACCCAATGACAATCTGCTTTTCAGTGTCAGTCTGGTATCATAGAAACCACACAAAAAACTGCGCCTAACCTGCAAATTTTCCCACCTGTGGGACTAATAAAGGATCATCTTATCTAAGGCACCTGTCCTGACCTCTCTGTCTTTTATGTTGAAACAGAAAGCAGCACTGGAGAACACACTAGCAGAGACGGAGGCACGCTTCAGTGCTATGCTAGCAGGGTACCAGAACCAGATTAACATGCTGGAAGCAGAGCTGGCCCAGGTTCGGGCCAGCATCGAGCAGCAAGGTCGGGACTATGCCATGCTGCTGGATATCAAGAGTCGCCTGGAACAGGAGATCGCTACCTACAGGAGCCTCCTGGAAAAGGAGGAGTCCAGGTAATGCCATTTATGTGCATGTAACTTGCATTCTTTGATGATCAGAAAAACATTTTTGTTATATATTTGGAAATAACCCATTTGCCTTCTCTTCTTCACTCCTTAGAACTCCTGGACAAGGTAATCTTCAATTTTAGTTTTTACAGCTATGGTTATAATTACCATGGTTACTGAGAAAATCATCACAAAATATAAACTGATTTAGTTTATTCTTTTACAGGTGGAACAACCACTGTCACCACCACCACAGTGCGCTCAAGCAGCTAGGCAGAGCAGACTACTTTCTGAGACACACACAAAAACACCTGGTTCTCTGCTAAAAAGTTTCACAGTAAATAATTATTAGGCATTATTACAAAACCCAGGAAAAAACACTAACTTCCGAAAGTTGTTAGTAGATTAAATGCATTTCCTTTTGTGTGAAGCCTGTCTCTGAAAATAAAGTTGCTGGCAAAAATACAGCTCTTCTGACTTTCTCGTGTTACTAAGCTTCACAGTTTACCTGAATATCATCATGACACTCATTCATACACACGCAATGACTGATATATGAAATGTTGCAAGACAATATTTAAAAGTTTCATAGCTCTGACAAACAAAACTGATCTCTTTTTGACAAATAAGGTGCTATATTCAGTGTTATCATGACACAGTCCGAGAACTGGCACTAGAAAAGAAAAACTGTTCTGGTATGCAGGCATTTTGTTAGTCAAGATTTCTGCTTCTTGACTCAAATTACAACACACCCAAGTTTGCTATTACACCACACTTATACAGAACCCTCTTTACTCCCACAGCCTGTTGCCAGGAAACTGGTTCATCACAAAAAACATGGAGTGAGAAAGCAAAGATTGGGCTGTAAAATGAATAGGGAGATTGTTGACCGTCACTTTATCAGCAATGCTCTTTGCTCTCCATAAAGAGTTATGATTGAGAAAATGGAAAAAGGAAGTGTGTCTCACTGTGTCAGAATGTGTGTGTGAGAGAGACACAGAAAGAAAGGAACATTATGGGTTTTTAGACTTGTTATACACATTCAAATGTTTGCAATTACTGCTGATAAAAATGAACATGTTCAGCAACAGGAAGTGTGTGGTGGGTGGCAAATAAAAGCCCAAAGTGATTATGAAAATAAAAACAAAAGCAAAATGAAATATAAAACACCTGAATTGTTTTTACATTTTGGAGCATTTCTATTGGTCTATTGGCTGTTTCACAAGCTTATATGGTTGCAAAATCATTAGTAGAAAGCTATAAAATGCATAAATAAATGACAACATTAAAACATTTAAAATGAGTCTAGAATAAGAACTGTAGATGGTTCAAGAATGACAGTGCTAAATTAAAAACGCCGGGTCTGTACCGATTTAAAGTTTGTCTAAAATTTGGCTATCAAATCAAGAATTATTTAGGAACTGTTCGTTGTTGTTTTTTAACATGAACAGTATGCATGTTAAATAACTTGAAAATAAAAGAACATTCACATTTTCAGTTTATTTACCAGTACTATATACTTTTTCTGTAGTTTTTACTAACCTGCATCAAACTGAGATTAAACTCTGTTAAACTGCTGTGGGGGTTATACTTGCAGTTCATTTTAAACTTTGGACAATCTTCAGTGACTTGCAAGATTAAGCTGCATTCTCTTTAGCTACACATTAAATTAATACAGCTAATTATTAACTTTACAAGACTTCGTCTGTGACTCTGTCATGGCTAGCCTAGGTGTGGCTGTACTGTTTACTCAAAGGCAGGAGCTAGAACTGTAAGTGTGTTTCACAGTCAGAGGCCTTTCTTTGAGATTTGGTATTTATTCAACCTGTATGGACTCAAGAAAAGTCATAAATCAGTAACTGCTATTGGTCCAGAGGGACATCAAACACAGTCTTAAAAGAGGGCATATATCAAATCTATTGCTGTACTCAAACTCATACCAGTGCCACGTAAGGTGCGGAAGAAGTTCACCATGCAGAGAATACAAGAAATGCCAGAAAATAATGCAAAATCTAATTCTTACAAGTTCTTTATGTAGTTATTGCAAGACTGGAAAAATTTGGTATTCAAATGTGGAAACTATTCTTAGAGTGTGTAAAGCAGCAAATATGTTCTTCCATGTCTAAAGCATGGGTCTATTAGTCAATAGGCACTTTTGCATAGCAGTGCTAATCTTCAACTTTGGAACAATTGCTGGACCAGCTGGCAAACTTTCAAGAGCACTTCGTTCCAACAACAGTTAAGAGTTTGCGTTTGAAGCACAGTACAACTTGTTCGTTTAACTACCTTCACTGATCTTGAACTTTTTTAACTTTTGAGATGTTTTAAGTGAAAGGCCTGCAGTTGCCCACGATTATAAATTTCAACATAATGCAGCCAACTGACTACTTTCTAAAATGTCAGGGCAAAGTTCATAAGACAGAAACTGTCTCTTTTATGACAAGATACAATAAAACACGCATCTGAAATGCAGACCACATTATGGTCCTCTTGTGATCCACTTATGTATCTGTGAATCCTAAATGAAGCTGTATTTAAGAGCTGATGTAAGTAGCCGACACCCATACTGAAGTATAGAATTGTAACACCAGTGAAACTGTGATGTTGAATTAAAAGCAGTTTACTAAAAAAGGTTGAAGAACAAAAAAATAGAAAATATTCTTCCCCAAACTGTGTCCTCAAAGTTGAAGGTATGACGTTGTCCAAAATTACTATAGACTGAATAGTCTATAGATTGTATACTGAAGCGTTAAGATTGCCCTTCACTGGAAAGAAGGGGTCTAGCCGAAACGCTGAAAAACAGGTCTGTCCCAATACTTTTGTTCATATAATGTAAATGCTAGCCTCTCTAAGAGCGACTCCCTCTGGCTGAGAGGTAAACTGCTAGAATTTAACGTGTAGTTTGTATTGTTGTCCATGGTGGGACAGTGTAGTACAGACCGGATTGATCTCTATACAACGACGGGGTCGGAAGAAACCAGTTATTTTATTTTTAAACCATTTCTTGAGGCAAGAAAATCACAAGCACTCATATTTACATCACTGCTATCAGAAAATAGCAGCAGAAACGTTTATTTGACCTAATTGTGTGTAAACTATATAAGAGCAAATTGCGTGAAGGATTGTCACATCAAAGATCCATAAAATAATTTAATGTAAAGCTTTGTTTTAAAGTGAATATCACTGATTTTAAATTTAGACACATGTAAGTGTAAAAGAAGAGTTAAATTTAGTCCCATGTAAGAGTAAAACGCTGTGTGCCGTTGTATCACACAGGCTGCACTGCCGTGTCTAAGCACGGGCGCGATCCCACTACTGATCTGCACGGGGGCTTTGACCCGCTCCATTTCCGACCTGGGCCGAGTCACTCCTCCTTCTGCGACCTGGGGAGCGCCATATCGATACCAAACCTAGTGCGGAGACCCGCTCAGCATAGTCCACTGCAGTCCAGAACCCCTGAGCTCAAACGGTCCGCCAGCGTCAGCCAGTAACTTGGATTACAGGCGCGCGCCACCACGCCCGGCGAAAGCAGAGCGAATCTGACAGATTTTAACCATCAGATTGGAACTCCTACTGCTCCCTGCTGCACACTTGAGAAACTGCAGATCACCCAACAGACCAGAGATCCCCTCTCGCCTTTCATAATAAAATAAGAACGGACAAACAATAGTTCCCCCTGGAGAGAGGAAGAGAGAAAATGGAGAGAGAAAACATAAAAAGGGTGCAGAGAAACTGCGGATAATTCAGGCAAACGCTGCCAAATGTGCCAAAATAACAGACATTTTTGCTGCAGGACTGATGATGCTTTGCTTCATTAGTTGATGATGGTGGCGGTGGCGGTGTTCCGAGCAATTCAGTTTCCCTATGTTTACCCTTAAAATGCCATTTGAAATCAATACGAGAGGTGTTTCGTGACGACCGTCCTCTTACGGAAGCATTAGGTCCGACACTACATTGACATCTTGTGGTAAAATCTATATAACTGTCCTTCAAAGAAGCCTGTTATTTTACGACAGAAAACTGAAAATCAGGATTCTTCGTATTTTCTTACATGTATGTCCCACGTTACATGTCAGTTTAAAGGAGAATTTACCAATTTAACAACGAGAACGTCCTGAGTTTGCATGTTCTCTGTGGTCTCAATGAGTTTTCACTCTGAATTAGTTTACATATTAACGACGGGAT
>JBBPDB010000039.1:14341611-14352736 GCA_037974465.1 Brachypetersius altus
CCCCTGAGCTCAAACGGTCCGCCAGCCTCAGCCTCCCAGTAGCTTGGATTACAGGCGCGCGCCACCACGCCCGGCGAAAGCAGAACGGATCTGAGAGCTTATAACAAGCAGACAGAGTCCTTCACCTGCTGGACACAGAGAGAACTGCAGAAGACCCCCTCTCTTTTTCGATAATGTAAACATTTTATAAGGGGCCGCTTTGTCTCTTTTCACACACGTATTTCTATTATTTACCCCAAATTTTTCTTGTGTACAATATTTCTTATGCAACATGTGCATTTTCGGATAAAACAAACGTGTTGGATCGGGGGTCTGTGCGGTCCAGTCAAGGTCTTCCACACCTCACCTAACTCCCCCATTCATGTTTTCATGGAGCTTGTTTTATGTCTGCTTTATGACCCAAACCCTGAAAGACAGGTCTGTCCCAATACGTTTGTCCATATATTGTATCTGTTAATACGAGGCACCATATATAGGTGAAAGTGAAAGTGAAAAGGGACACGCTGTGTTAATTGCAAGAAAAAGAAGATACAAGTGTTCCCCAATACCTTTGTCCATACAGTGCAAAGTAAACCAGAGGCCGGCTGCAATGTGTGTGTACTGTTGGAGGATTGTCTCTCTGATTCCAGCAGGTGGCGCCACACGACTCGGGTTTTGCAAACACGAGAAAGAGACCCTGAACTTCACGCCAGCTCCTGCTATTTTTCATACTGTGTTTAACAAAGTCGGGTAATTTTCAATATGCGTCGGTAAGTAAATATTGCATGACCACAACGCAGATCTCATAACCGGAAGTTATATTACATCGTAACCATAACACTTCACTAGCCTGTTTTCAGGCCAGTTTTGGACAGATCTAGGCTAGTTAGCTAACCCCGCTAATTATAGCTCTATTTCGTGTAACGTGTTTTAACGTTACTGCCTTACATGGTGATATTTCTAAAAACTGTGTCCCCTAGTTCGTGTTTTGCAGGCTATGAGGGAGTTACTTGAAGAAACTATGAATAGGTTGTTTGTTTTCAGCAAGTTTTAGAAGCACACTTTACATTTATGTCAACTTTCCAGTTTCTTAGGTAATCGTCAAACGTCTAAAGACATTCCTAAACCACTTCTTTGCTGAGATATTTTTGTCTCATCAATTATAAACCCAGCCGCCAAACTATACTGCAAGATCTCATGCACTGTTCAGTTATGGCCCATTTTCTGTGAAAGCTGTTCATTATCAAAATTGCATTGTTTTTGGAGTAAATTGATTGTTACGACTGCGTAGTTTTAGACACAAAGACACAGGTTATGTCACCAGTGAATGTTAAATGTTATAGATGAGACAAGTTATCCCTTTATTAGTCCCACATGTTGGAAATTTGCATTGTAATGGCAGCAAGTGGGCAGTACAAAAGATAGAGCAGCAGTATAGCATAAGAGTAATGGTTGTGCTGTGTGCTAAATAATTGTGCATTTTCTCTAATAATTCTCTTATCGCAGGCAGAACACAGATGTGTTTGGTCGGTGACAGCAATGATGCCGTGCTTTTGTGTCCTGTTATTGCTCGTCCTCCTCTCCCAGGTCAGAGGGCTCTTCCAGGTTTCTGAAGAGGTCTCTGTGCCTGAAGAGTGGGTCCTGCTGCACGTTGTCCAAGGCCACATCGGGGCAGGAAACTACAGCTACCTGCGTCTCAACCATGATGGACGCATCATCCTGCACATGCAAAGCCTTAAAGGCGACGCTGACCTCTATGTGTCTGATAAGACACTCCGACCAGACTTTGACACCTACAAGCTTCAGTCGGCCACCTGTGGCTACGATGTGGTGGTGGTTCCAGGGGACTTTTTAAGACCTGTGGGCATTGGGATCTATGGACATCCCTCTCACATAGAGAGCGAATTTGAGATGAAGGTGTATTATGATCAGGCAGCTTTAACAGACGATCCGTTTCAAAAGGATTCTTATACTTCAGAGGCGAGTCACGGACCCAAGTACCCACAGCAAGACAGTGAAGATGAGACGGAGGAGGAGGAGTCAATCCTCTGGACAGTTCTTATTGGGATTCTTAAGATAATACTTGAAATTTTATTTTGATTATTTTGTGCTCATTGCCATTGTAAAAAATGCCATTAGTATTTGCTTTTTAGGAAGGAGCACTGAACTGTGTGGCCAAAATAATGAAATTAAAAACAGTGGACAAAAGGTGTTTGATCAGATTTAGGATTGATTTTTTTTTAAATATATACCTAGATTTGATGCTAGCACATAACAAATAACTCTGACATAATTCGTTCTCTCTGCTCATGGTTTCTGTGTCACAAATTCTGCTGTCAAGGTAATTGAGTGCAGACGTAAAGACCCAGTTCATGTTCCAAACAAGACTTTTTTTTTTTTTTTGTTTTAATGGTGATTCATTTCCAGCCATATTATATATTGTTCTTGTTTCATTGGCCAATTAATGTTGACTTGTTTTGGGTATGCTTGAATTCTGAGCACTATGCAATCATCACTTTTTAAGAAGAGATACACAACTGTGCCTTTTCTTAGAGACCTTTCATTGAGAAATAGAAGGGCATAATCTCATGCAGCTGTAATGTTTGTAACATTTCCAAATAAAAGAAATCACTTGTGCAAATTGTTCAAAAACTTATTACTACAAAGGTTACTTTTGCAGTAAGCCTTGCCTGTATCTCAGCTTATGACTAACATATCATTAGATACAAAAACCCTTGTTAATTTTAGAGAAGACATGGTAAATATTTTTTCAGGCAGTCCAGATCAGTAATTTTTTATTTTGTTTTAACTGATTCTGTTAACTTTAGACACCTGCTTTAGTCACACATATTTACAGTGTATAAGGGTCTGTTCCAGTTCATCCCAAAGGTTTTGAATGGGTTTGATGTGCAGGCCAATCAAGTTCTTCCACACCGAACTCCTCCAAACATGTCTTGCTTTCGGCACGGGGGCACAGTCAAATTGGAATAGAAAAATTGTGTATACACAGTTGGAAGAATGGTGTTGTCTGAAATGTCTTGGTATGCTGAATAATTAATATTTCTAGCTTAAACCCTGAAAAATGTGTCCCAAAAATGTTGTCCATATAACGTGTTGCATTTAGGATTCAGCCACATGTTAACTTTTTGAGTAAAACCCAAATTCCACAGCTTAATTGACATTTACAGCATTTATCAGACGCTATGCCACCAACACCAGCTTATATAGGGTACTGTAGGTTCTTGACTGCCTGTATCCAGTACAGTTTAGTGTATTCACCCCGCTTAAAAACACCTGCTGTGTTCATTATAAGGCTGGTGGGCGTTTGAGTTGGAAAACCAACAAACTGCCCTTCTAGAAGTTGAGCTGCGAGTCGTGTTGCGTATAATACAGTTGCCCACGTGTGGGCTTACGTCAAATATACCGGACGGAGTCTTACCTCGCTTCGACCTTTTCCTCGGATGCTCGTCAGTAAAATGCCTGGTGTTTTTATTTATTCTTGAGTGTTTTTTAAATGCCAAACATGCTTCGAATCACGTTAAGATGTACTGGGGGCATTGCTAAACGAGTAAGTAAGCACAAAACAAATGCCGATTTTTACCTCCTTAGAGTCCCTTTCTAGCAAGGAGCCTTATGTTAGCCAATGTTGCTAATCACTAGCTCTGTCACCACATTTATGTTTCTTCTGTTGTCCCCAGCTCTTCTCATCGTTCTCTGGAGAAAACAACTTGCCATCGAATTTAATTCTTCCACCAAATTTAATTGGAGTCCCGAGAGAAAGTAAGTTTTGTACCTTTTCCACTACACGCTTTTAGTGCGATGTAAACTATAGGGACAAAAGTATAATGAATACTGTTTATCCCTTACTTCTAGTGAAGTGCAGTTTTGATGTTTCAGCGTAGTAAGACCTTTTTGACCGAATGAATGGGGACGAATTCCCACAGAGACACTCTTAAAATATTGTAGAAAGGCTTCCAAGATGAGTGGAAGATGTTATAGGCGCAAATGGAAGACAAATTCCATAGTAAAGCGTAAGCATTTGAATGCAATGCCATTAAAGTCCCTGTTGGAATAAACTAAACGTTTGGCCATATAGTGTAGTATTAGCCATCGCCTTTTCGGGGCATTCAGTACTTTTCACGAGGTTTATTGCAGTTCAGGACTGGAACAGCTTGATTGAAAACATGTTTGATACTACTGCGTCTTGCTCGAAGTGGTGTTCTAAAGGGTTCGACTGTTCTCTATGTGTGCAGAAATTACCAGATCTGATCAACATTGAATAAAAATATGAACGATATAAAAATATTTTCATGTCATAATATATGAGAAACCAGTGAAGTGAGACTGAACTATTATGCATTTGTTTGTTGAACAACTTTGACTTGGGCATGACCCAATCCTAGAGGTTCCTATGCTTTTTGAGATTCACTGGTATGTAATGTTGATTTTGTAATTGAGGAAACTTAAATACAATTTCTCATTTAATGGGTTTCTATTCACTTGTTAGAGTTAATACATATTGAATAGATGTATAAATGTGATGTTCATATTTAACATTGTGTTTTAGAGAGAGCCCATCCATCTGCCTCTGATCTGCCAGTCCTGCACAGGTCTGAGGCTGATATTCCAGCTCATCTTTCATCCATTAAGACATGGCTTCAGTCTTTAGAAAGTCTAGAGAGAGAACCATTAGGCGTTGTTGACCTGCACCCTGATGTCTTTTCAGTGCCCGTCAGGTAATGCTCCGCCATTATGCCTGCACTGATCTGTGAACCGATTCATCATTCTCCTCCTGTAAAACTGTAAGAGGAAGATGATGTTTGTTTCTCCCCATTTCCCTGTTTCAACCAGGTTAGACATACTACATGCTGTGGAGGTCTGGCAAAGAAATTTCAAGAGAATTGTAAGTAGCCTTGTAGGTCATTGCACACATTTACAAAGATTACTTGCAATACTGTCAAGCATATTTGCAGAGAATGTACAAAAATAAATCTTATCTTATAAAAAATTCTTATTGGCATGCTGGCATCCAGTCATAACTAGTATTCATAAAAATACAGAGCTATGCCAAAGTGAAGAGCAGGGCAGAGGTCAGTGGAGGAGGTAAGAAGCCTTGGAAACAGAAGGGCAGCGGACGTGCTCGTCATGGAAGCATTCGCTCACCAATTTGGAGAGGAGGTGAGAATATACTGTAACAAGTGGTTTCAGTAATCTGGTCCAAGAACTCCAGAAATAATTTTTTTCTTTACTTTTAGGTGGGGTTGCACATGGCCCAAGAGGGCCTACCAGCTATTATTACATGCTTCCTATGAAGGTGCGTGTACAAGGACTGAAAGTTGCACTGACTTCCAAACTGGCTCAGGTATGTTGACAGTCTTTTGTTTGTGTGACAGTTCAGAATCCTACTCAGTTCATTTCTTGCCAGCAACCTTCATAGTGCTACCTTAAAAACACATGGAACACTAAAGTCAGAAGTGTTTAGTATTGTTCCTGGTGATAGCGTATGCTGAAGAATGTAACTAAATATTTAATTGGTATACATTTTATGGTACACCGTTTATCCCTGGATTATGTTCATACTGTTCCATATTTCTCCCAGGATTATCTTCACATTGTTGACTCTTTGGAGATTCCAACTCCAGACCCCCTCTATCTACAAGATCTGGTCAAACACAGACAATGGGGGGATTCAGTCTTGATTGTGGATGTGTGAGTATATTAGTAGTTTCATACTATCACCAGGAACAATACTATTCCCTTTTGACTCTCTAAATGTCACCCCCTTTCAGAGGAGAAGAGTTTCCACAGAACATTCTTCAGGCCACAAAAGACGTGAAGACAATAAATATAATTCCAGCAATTGGTAAGTTAATTGTTGCAGTTTGCTATAAGGTGAAATGAGTCGTAGTTCTTCTCTTCTAAGTGGTCAGAACAATAATCAGGAATGTCATTTTTTTTCACCAAAATTTCCATTACACCTACAGGGCTGAACGTTCACAGTATGCTGAAGCACGAAAGTTTGGTCCTCACTTTGGAAGCTGTGAAGTTTCTAGAAAAGAAGTTGCTGTGGCACGATTCTCGCTTCACACCGCTGTACCCTTTCAAACTCCCCTATAGTGACCTACCATGAACTCCCATTGTATTAAACATTTATTTCATAATCAGTGATCAGCTCCTCATTTAAAAACCAGACAAAGATACATTAATGAATAAAACTAGTAGTGACAACCACGCCAGTAACATTAACAGTCACATCAAGGGTAGGTGATTTTTGTTGGAATAATGCCATTTGCCAAGTCATGGCGTATCTCCCATCTTAAGGCAGACCGTTTTTTTTCTGTAGGCACCACATAAGTGTTGGGCACATATATTCTCTGAGGCTTCTGCTGCAAGGAGAATAATATGAATGTCAGTGTCATAAATTCACATACAGTGCAGCTGATAAGAGGAAAAAATATTCCCAGAAGTATAATGTGATTACTTACTGGTGGAGGCTGATAAGCAAGTTGTTCCTGTAGACAGAAAACCTGGTGTTAGGCATGTGATACTATACATATAGATTAATAGCACAAGTATATATAATGTGAAGAGAAGTGATTCTTTTTTTTTGTGTTAAACCTGAAATGTGAAAATTTTACCCTGATGGCCCAGTGTAGCTCTTTCCGGCTTTTTTCTCCAGGAGGTTTAAACATTTCCCAGCTTTGCTTGTACTGGAAATACCTGTCAAGAAAGAAAAACAAACAATTTTAGTACCATGACCGTGAACATATTTAAAATGCATTGCTTGTATAATACCAAAAAAAGAGGAAATTTTACACTTAAATTTACAAATAGTCTCATGTACAAGTATGTATTTCAGAAAACCAAAATGTGCATACAGACATTGCTTCTCCAATGTCTTACTTTGCAACAGGATCTGTTTTCTTCAAGTTTCTTGTGTGTGGATGGTCCATGACTGGACGGATAACTGAAGACAGAATTATGGCATATCAGTGTTACAAGTCAGTAGCAGCATACAGTACTGAAATATTTTACTTCACAACCACAATGTAGTCACTTATGAATTCTAAAGTACTAGTCTATTTTGCTGGGAAATGGGTGCCTCAAAACATTTCTGCCTACATTAAATAAATTATACAAGAACAGTCCTGTTTCAAAAAATCTTACAAGATTTGTGTCGAGGTCGGATGTCACTCTCACTGTGGGATCTTGTCTAAATTATGAAAGAAAGATAAACACTGAGAACATACATCACATTTTTGGAATCTAACACCACAAGTGTACAATAGCTAAATGATCATCAGGCAATAACTGACAACAGTCCTGACCATGCCTTTGATGTAAGCCTCGAAGGCACTGGGGAACTCTTCTGTTGCTGAGCTGTGCCGGTCGCCGTAGCTTCCAGTATCCTCAGTCTCTGAGTCCTGTTCACGTGTCCTATGAGGAGCAGATACTCGAAGATGGTCTAAACACTCTTCCAGCTCGCTCATTTGATCTGCCAAAAAAAAAAGTACTATAACAGATGTATAGATAAGAACATAACAGCACATAAATCCTGAACAACAATCACAGAATCCAGTCCTTTAAGTTTTTTGTCATACACATTAAAAAGTTGATGGCCAGTTAAGCTCAACAAGGGCAGAAAACAAACCTCTTTGGTGAACTATTGATTACCCACCACATTTAGAAAATGATGACTTTGCTTTCTTCATCTTCCTCCTCTCCTGCCTCAAAAGTCCATATTCATTTCTGTGTGCAACTGTCACACTTTTACTGAATTTAAGGTTAAAGGAGTGGTGATCATGCTCATATATTGAGTCTGCTTCACAGCCGTCACTGCCACTGGCCACGCTGTGGTTGACTTCTTTTAAGATGTGTGAATGAATGCCACTGATCTGTTCTCTAGCTGGAAAACCAACACTTTTTGCAGCAAAGTGAAGTGCCTGGTCCTTGCATACACTGGGAGATTCATGCATGTTCTCATTAGTTGTTTCTTGAATGCTGCTAACCTTGTGTTGTACAGCTACACCTTCATTGGCATCACAATGATTAAAAGGACTGCAGTCACTTCCCCGTAAGGATAGTGAAGAAATTGGTTGCTCAGATGACTGCAAAAAAGCACTGTGCTGATACATAGGTTGGCTACTGTCGTCCTCACAGTAAACAGCACTAGGATATTCAATGTCCTCCTCTAGCCCTGCCAGAGTATAGTCATCCTTGTAGTCCATGCCTTCCATGTCATCTTTTGGCGACTCTGGCCTGTAGGTTCCATAGCCAGAGGTTAAGACACTTAAGGTAGGGCTACCCACGCTACCATGGTAGTCCTCAAATGATTCCTTTTCACCATACATGTCATCCTCTTCCTTTCTTGGTTCATTTTCATGCTGAACAACACTATAGTCGCAGATATGTTCAGGAGCAGAAAAGCTATTCTTTTCTCCTGGTTTCATGTCAGACCAGTCAGTCCATTCTGTTCCATCAGTGGCTTCTCTATTCACACCTTTATCATCCTGATCAACAGAGTACACATGTAGTTCAGTCATGCCAGAAGCTGTGTTGTCTTGGTCTTGCTCTTCATTGCAATGCTTCTTGCTTTGTTTCTCATATTTATTATCCACAAGCCTTTTCTGCTCAATGCTGCTGGGAATATTATATTCATTCAGAAAGTGTATTCCTTTCTCAAATTCAGGGCCAATTAGTTTCTTGTCAGACGTCCTTTCCAATCCTTCACCCATGCTATCCTCTTTCAGCACCAGTTTTTCTATATAATCTTGATTCACCAAAAACTGATACCCTTCATTCTCACTCTTTGGTTCATTCATTTCCAGTATGTAGTTAATCCCATCATTGTCAGCTTTGCTGTCAAAATATTCTATTTCCTCATCACTCTCCAGAAAATCACTGTCAGGCTCTATGCTCTGTTTACTCACAACATACTCCTTCTGTTCATCCTTTTGCATAGCACTTCCTAAACTTTTCTCAGTTCCTTTATCTTCATCATATTTGTTTGTATCACTTTCTTCCTCGTCTGACACAACCTCAACTTCAGTACATAATTTACTCTTTTGTTCCATATCCATCACAATCTCCACGTCAGATTCTGTCTCTTCTTTCTTCCTACTGTATTCTTCTAGCTTACTCTCTGTTCCCTGTACCTTGACCAAGCTTTTATCTCCCTCTTCCTCACTCTCCCGTCCATCTTCATACTCTGATGGTTCAATCTCATCTTCACTAACTTCTTTAACATTATCTTCACTACTTGAGTCAAGACTTCCAGATTGGGAATCACTACTTTTATCTGTACTGTTTTCCATAACAAAACATTCTCTTTCCTCTTCATTCTCCTCACTGAATTTTTCCGAGTTTATTCCAGTGCTACTACTTTCACTGTCTTCACACAAGAAACAATCCTCTCTCTCTTGTGGTCTTTTTTCAGTACCATCCTTTTCATGCTCTTTCATATAGCACTGCTTATCTTCTTTTTCGCTATATTCATACTCTTCCAGTTTTTCTCCACTCCCACCATTCACGGTATCCACGTTCAAATACCACTCCTTCCCATCCTTGGTTTCCTGTTTGCCGACTGCAGACTCGTTCTCAATCCTCTCACCCCTGCTGCCATCTTTTACAAAACATTCTCTCTGTTCTTCCTCACTTTCCTGATCAGTCCAGAAGGAAGAAAAAGATTCTTTGTCCTCCTCGCTTGCATTCTCCCAGTGGCTGTTGTATGCCTTATACATGTTGAAGTATTAATGGTTTCTTCTTTGATCAAGTCCAAAGGGATTATTCTCTACATCAAGCCTCAGCAGACGGCTAAGATAGAGGTGGAGTTACTGTAAGAAGATTACCACTGATACCAACACACTGCTGAGAAGGCTTAGGGTGCCACATTGTGGGAAGACATGTTCATGACATGCATAATCATCTATAGGACTAGATCAGTTCTGATCCCAGAGGACAAGTGTTACACGGTTTGTGATTTCTCTCCACAAGAACATTTGATTCTACTCCTCTGTTCACTGCCCAGTTTAATATGTGTCTTTTAAAAGAAACCCATAAACTGTGCTGGACAATGACATTCTAAGATCTTTGTCTAGATACCAACACACCTACCAGATTCTTCATTGTATGTAGACTCATCACAAACTTGAGACTGGCCCCTGTGCTTCCTGATTGGAAAAAAGAAAAAGATTGAAATGACAGCCAAAATATTCTAAATCTGAGGAAACAGCAGACTTCACTCTGAAGGTATCATTCAAACAGATAAAAATGTGTCAGCCCTCCAGGATGTACAACGCAAATTCTAACACTCATATCACAGTTACAATTATTGTTTATTTCAAATAAAAATTCAATTTACAGAACTTACCTAAGTACCTTTCTCTTGATTGCTGGCTTTGCATTATTATGACAGTCTCTATTATGGTTTACAGTTTGACTAGTGTCTGGCACTGAATAATATATTTCACATGGGACTTCCTCGATTTCAAGCCTGTTAGGGGCTGTAGATGGTCTGATGTATCTGGAAGCCACGGAGTGGTTTATGTAAGAGTCATAGGGCCTCTTGTTAAAATCATAGCTGTGGCTGTCTTCATGAAAAGTTGAGGTAAAAACCTTGACAATATAAAACACAGGTGTGTAAATTTACATTCAGGAATGGACATTTTAAGTATGTGTGTGTACATTAAGATGGACACGATAGAATTTGATTTATTCTGATTGAAATTCTTTTGTCATGCACAATGCAAAAGAAGATTAAAATGTAATGACATTTTTAGATAATATTTTTATCAGCTCCGACATTGCTGTGTGTAAGATTTTGTGTACTGTACCAGCAGAATTACTACTAGCATTATGGTACAAATAAGATGCTATGTTCGTTATGCATGTCTGTTGGTGTAGCAGTAAGATGCTATGTTCGTACCGGTCTCTGCTGATCATCTGCACCACTGTGAGAGTAACTGTAGCTAAAATTGGATCCAGCCTTGGGCACCACAACTAAATCAACAAATTACACAATTGATATATACAGTATACAAACACAATGCATACAATTATACATTACTATTAACTAGAGCTGCACGATTAATCGAATTTTAATCACGATCACGATTTTGGCTGCCACGATTAAAGGAAGATGATCGTC
>JBBPDB010000039.1:14359122-14369385 GCA_037974465.1 Brachypetersius altus
GCGGGTGTATACTTGCTGTAAAACAGGGACGTCACGAGGATGGAAAGACGGGGGGGGGGGCGGGGGGCTTAGCCTTAGAGGGCTGAAAACCTTTCACCAAACCTTTCCTTTCACTTAAGGAAACAAGAAAAGTTAAGCAGTGAACAATTATGGACACTCTATATAGTATTGTTCTGTTGAACTGAGTACAAACAGCGCTACCAGAGAAATATTACTAAACGGGCTCCAGGTTGTTACTTGCAGTGCTGTGTATCTTAAAATCTTAATCTAGATTAATCTAAATTACTTCCAAGATTACAGTGAGACTAATCTAGATTAAAAAATTAATCTATGCCCACCTCTAATATATATATATATATATATATACAATAACACCTGATTCATATAGGTCCCAACTTTCATTGCATTGTATGAAATTTCTGCCTATGTATTTTCAGGGAGTTGGAGAAGATGGAGAAGCTGTGAGTTTGTTTTCTTCTCAGTAGCGTCAGCTGTTAATAATAATCCATGCTAGTGTTGTAGCCAATAATTTGTATATCTGAAGAGAAAGCCAAATTCAAACCAAAAGAAAACAAACACATAAAACAAGCATAAAACTTATATGAAAAACAAGTAAGCAGATTTTATACACAAAACTTTGAAATTAAAACTCTGAGACCACAATTTTCAATCTAAAGCTGTTCAGGTTGATAAAATGTCTAACAAAGATATTTATAAATCTGATTTTAGTTGCCCATAATTCTCTTGAGTATTTAAAAACAATTATCTAGGGTATTTAAAAATTTGATTTTAGCTGCCCAGTTGTTTTTTGTTTTTGCCTGTTTTGCCTCATTTTTAATTATATTATTTTAATTATAGGGTGCAGATGGAGAGGATGGATTGCCAGGAGAGATGGGCAAAGCGGGACCTCCAGTATGTAGACTACTATCCTGTTAAACTAACTTAATTGACAATGATTTTAAAATTGTGTTTGGTGTTTGTGATGTGCAATAGGGGAGCCGTGGACCGAGAGGGACTGTAGGTCTTCCAGGACCAGCTGGACCAAGAGTAAGTATTACTCAATATGTTTTCTTACATTTTTCATAAAGCATTGTTGTCCCAGGTCATGGACAACACAAAAGTAGTTCTTAACCTTTTTCTTTAAAATATTAATATTTGTTCATATTTAAAATGCTTCATAGGGCCCCCCTGGGGTTTGGAACGGTGAGGAAGTGGTAAGAAATGCACATCACCTTTGATTATTGTTTTATTCACACAGTAGAGATTGCAGCTATATTCCTACCTTTCGCTCACATTGAAATAAGCTTGTTGTACAACTGTATCAGACTGTAGAGCTTAGGGGAAAATCTACACTTTTCACGTAAGTGATTTTGACATGAAAACACTACAAGAATGGCATTTAAATAAAAAAACTATTGTATCTCCCCCCATCAAGCAGCTTATAGCAAAACTAATGTAATTAGAGTTCATCCAAAGTGCTTTGTAATGACATAATCATGGTCTTTTATCAGTGTCCAAATGCCTGCACAAGTGGACTTTCAGGCTATAGCGGACTACCTGGTATGAAGGTGAGTGGAACTAAATACAGATCCAAACAGTGATACTTTAGTGACCTTCTGGTGGCCTTGTTCTTATGTCATCTTTTTATTTGCAGGGTCACAAAGGCGTGAAAGGTGAATCTGGTGAACCAGGAAGACAAGGCCATAAGGTGACTGCAAAATCAGTTTTTTGAGATTTATCATTGTGACCATGAAATGCATCCTGAGGTTTAAACATTGCTGCCACGTTCCTCAGTTATTTGAATCTGTGTGTATTCAGACAATTTGTTTATATTCAACCAGGTCTGTGCAGTATAATTCATCATATTACAAGAGAATAGTAAGAAATAATAAGAATATGGGTATTAGAATGTTGTTATGTGTGGTATGCATTTTTAGGGTGAAGAGGGAGACCAGGGAGCCCCAGGAGAACCTGGAGCACAAGGACCACCGGTATTGTGTCTGTGTTTTGTCATGCATATCATCAGTGTCAGAACAAAAAGACAAAAGGCTTGTATTTCCAAAATGAAGGAAGGGAAATACATTGCAAATTAAACTGTTAATGTAAAATGTAATTTTGGACTATTTCTATTGGTCCAGTGTAAAAATGGCTGATGTTTGCACAAAAAAAATTTAAAAAAATCTATGCCTGGGGCAATATTTGTTTCTAAGTTTACTGATGTACACTATATAGTCAAAAGTATGTGGATACTTGTAATTATTATTTTGGCTATTTCAGTAATACAATGCAAACATAAAATCAAGGAAACAGCAATCTAATCTGTACAGACCAAGGATGTGTAATTGTATCTACAAAGGGCTGATGTGGCTGCAGGTTTTTGCTCCAGCAAAGCAAGAAGACACCTGATCAATCGTTTGAAACTGAGAACAGGTAGAATCAGGTCTGTTCATGCTTGGTCAGAATGAAAGCACTCAGATTTGCAGCACTCAGTACAGATTTTAAGGCTGACTGTGGAAGCTGTGTTAGCACAGAGACTTTTCATTGTGAGGTTCATGGATTAGGTTTGTTTGACTGAGCAACTGTACACGTGTAGAATCATCATGCACAATGGCAGGCACTGGCACTGGCACACCATTATCATCGGTCTGACTGATGGATCTGAGGATGCTTCCTGGTTTGAGTTATGTCACCTAGATGCTGCAAAGACATTTTTTGTGGTAATAGTTCAGAGAACGCCTTTTGCATTACTCCATGCACAAAGTGAAGTCCTTAAAGAAACAGGTGGCTATACTCATAAAGAGTGGGGACTGTTCCAGCAACAAAGTGGGGGCCAACTTCACATTTTTTTTCATGGCTTTGGTTCAAAAACCACATATTGATGTAATGACAATGTACTATGTTGTATACTGTGTTCCATAGAGAATTATGTGTCCTGGAGAAGAATCTGTTTCGCAACTCTAAAATCTAAAATCCAACCACACTGTTCATCTTGCTAGTAATATATTATTTAACCACAGCAAATATGTGTGCTGTTATTTTAGGGTCAACAAGGATTGAGGGGTATAACTGGCATCATGGGTTCTAAAGGTGACAGGGTAAGGATAAAAGTTCAAGATAATAATAAATACATAACGTGATACTTTAACTTGAGATAAATGGCTGCTAACTTTTCCAAACAGGGTTCACGTGGTGCAGAAGGAAATGTAGGTTCTCAAGGAATTCAAGGCGCCCCTGTAAGTGTTAAAATTACTATCACCTTTTTTGTTGGTCTGTCATAGTAAACTGAATGACTGAATGCTGTTTTAGTGATGATTCTAAAATAACCTCTCAAACTGACCATCTCAGCATTTTGATTTCTGCATTTTATTTGGCCGTACACACATGAGGTGTCAACCCTAAAAGCATGAGTGTTTTGCCAAATACATACCTCAAGTAGTTCGTTATTTGCTATAAGCTGTTATTATAGTATACAATTATCAACCAATTTTGCTGGGTCCATATCTTGAAATAACTAATTATTTCATTTTTTTAAATAAACAGTTTTATAAAGTATATAGACATTGTTATTGTTTCTAAATGTGCCATTCACCCTCCAGTTCATACTTTCCATATATGGAGACTAAGCTGCTGTTTTTGTACTGTTTTTCCAATGTATTAAAAAAACCTAAGCATTTACATATAACCACTTATTCACCCCGGCCCACATAAGCTGAGGTTATAAAGAGTGACTCAGTCTGATTTTTGAATAATAAACAATACAGAGCAATAGTGATCACTTATGTACGATAGGCACAGTAACAACACCTTTTTTTTTTTTTTTTTTTTTAAAAGCAGGTTGAAAAACAGTCATGTCAAATGCAAACACATTTAGGATATGAACCTTAATATTAGATAATATTAGATATTTTTTGTGTGTTTCGGGGTTTAGTGTGCTTCCTCTATGTTAGATGAACATGGGCTATAGAGTATTTGTAATATTTGTGCTAACACAATGGAATAAATTGTCTAATTATTAAGCATCAATTGTCTTTGGAAGGGTGATCGAGGGCAAAGAGGAAAAGTAGGGGAAGCTGGTCCAAAAGGAGCTCAAGTGAGTAAAACCAAAACAAAAGTGAAACAGCTTTTTGTGAAAATAGTTTTACAGTATCTTATAGAAAAATCAGTTGATGAGTTAAAACATAATGGGAAAGTGTTTTTCAGAGATCAACTCATAACTATTTGAGAACATGCATGTTTATGTCTCTACACTCTGACACAAACATTCATCAAACGTAGTGTTTTGTTTAACTGTATATTTAAGGAGTGTGTTAAGAAATGTTTCTTTATTAGTAAAATACACCAGAGCTACAAGACCACTTTCTGTTTTCTCCACATCATCATCTCCTTTCACTTTTTTATAAAACTTAAAATTAAGAGAGTTAGGCTAATTTAAAAGTCAAAATAACTGTTCAGTAGTTAATTTGACGTCTCCAATATCTATGTATTAAGGGACCTCGGGGGCTTCAAGGCATTGCAGGTTTACTGGGAGCAAAAGGAGAATCTGTAAGTGCAAGTTCATAGCATCTAAGTCATAAAATAGATTTACATCTATACTCTAAAATAGAAGCAAATGTCATGATCATTTATTGTTTCTTCCTAAAGGGTTTACCAGGAGTGGATGGCCGTGATGGTATCCCAGGAATGCCAGGAGTTAAGGTAAAGTGATGACACTAAAGTGGATTTATGACTAGAAACAAAAGCTTTTCTGCTATGCTTGCTCCCCATATCTGTTGCTGTTGCTCTTTAGGGTATCCCTGGAAAAGTGGGCTCTCCTGGTGATGGTGGCCTTCAAGGCCTTCCAGTAAGTTTGACTTCTTGAAACACAATACATTTTTAACCACTGAGATTCACACAGTGACAAAAAAACTTTTTTCCCCCAAAAGAATACAATGACATTAATCTGTGGTGGTCAATGTCCTTATTTTCTGCAGGGTTTGCCAGGCATGCCAGGGGTAAAGGGCGAAAGTGGACCGAAGGTACGTAATCAAGTGTGATTAGATTTTTTTCTGCCATCTTGAAACAAATATCTGAACAAAATAAGCACCTTGATTCTGAGAGTGTAGCGTACAAACATCAGTGGTTTGGTTCCTAGGCCTAGCCCAGCTAAACGTGTTCATGTTCATATACTTATATCAATAAATAATGATATGCTACTACGTGTGTATAGGAGGATGTAATCTGTTTACCCTTAGTAGAATTAAGTCTGTCTATCTTGTCTGTTGTAGGGAATATCTGGTGATCCAGGTGTGGCAGGACCAATAGGAAACAATGGGAAAATAGTGAGTGCTACCAGTCCCATTATCCATTCTATGCCTGTGGATGGTTAAAGAGAATGATGCATTGGTGTGCTAGAAAAGTGAAAAACAGACTGATAATGGATTCAGTGGTGAATGTTTCCCCACCTGCGAACTGACTGAATCCTTATTGATTGATTACTTGTAGGGTGAACGTGGTGAACAGGGCGAGTTGGGACCAGTTGGACCAAGAGGTGGACCAGTGAGTATACTTTAATGTACACATTACTGTAAACAATGGACATAGGACCACCACTTAAATAATGCGCTGCCTGTACTCTTTCTTTGTTTTTCTTTCTTTTCTCTCTCTCTCCTCTCTCTTCTTTCTCTGTCTGTAGGGTGAGAGAGGAGAGAGAGGTCCAGATGGACCTTCAGGGCAGCCAGGTCCAAGGGTGAGTACCATGCAACCCTGATAAACTAATCAAGTATTCTGAAATATCATGATGGCACAAATGTCTTGAGGCACTAAAATAATTTCCAGCTGCAGGGTAGTGATGGGTCTTACAAAAAAACAGGATGAAAGGGTGAAACAAAAAAAAAGATGAGATAGTGAACAACCAAAGAACATCAAAAGCCCAAAATAATGCATTGAATAGTTCCCTGAAAACTCCCAGTCCCCTACTGTGATAATATAACTAAAGTCTGTGTAACCCAAAAAGAATTTGGTCAGTACATGCTGCCATCACTGTTCAGCTGCCATTAGCTTTGTAAATCCTGTGCTTCTTGTTGTTCCATTCTTCCAATGCAATCTGCTGAATACCAAAAAAGGACGGGTTCCACTTTTGAGTGTCAGTTCTTGTTTCTTCCATCTGCTCATAATGAGTTTTCACGCTGCTTTCATTCATTAGGGGTTTGGACCTGAATTACTGTAAAGCTGCTTTTTGACAATGTGCATTGTATGGCATTGTTAAACCCTCTGTACGAATGAAATTTAACTGAATCCAAAGAAGATGGTCAAGAAGAAAAAGAAAAGAAGAAGATTACGAAGAATTTACAAAGACAAACTTTGACTGGAGGTTAACTATTGATAGAAACAGGTCACTTCCATCGTGACCACTCTGTAAATCACCACGGGTGCATGAAAATTGATCTTATAGTATATTCACAATTGTGAAAGTGAATATGTTTCTGTGAGAGTATCAAGCTGAGGACTATTTACTTTCATGTACTTTTATGCACTATTTAAAGCAAGTAAATTTATATAAACATGTAAATATGTTGTTCTTCATTGCATACATTAGATGTGCAAAAATGTGTACAGTGTGATATTTCATTTCTTTTGCTATGTCTCTGCCGTTAGCAAAAACCTCTGAAGTCATGCACACTGTACTATTACACAGTCAAAATACTGAACATCAAATACAACAATTAGCAGCATGTTAGTCTTGTTCTTATTTTCAGATTCTCATGTAGTGTTTGTCCAGACTTCCACAGAATATCTGCTTTCTGGTCCAAATTGAAATCAAATCTTCTTATAAAGAGCCGGCCTGCTGTACTACAGTGATCTGCTGGTAAAGGGGCATGAATAGACTGTTGTTATTGAGGCCTAGGCGCTCAGGAGTATTTTCTTTGGTAAGGGGATATTCTGAGTAGGAAGGGGGTCTGAATGAGCCCTCTGTTCTGCAGGAATTCCTCAAACCAGCCGAGGCGATGGCATCAGGCAATCTGGACCCACATCCACACACACCCAAACACGTCCACACCTCGTACCGTCTCTCATGTTTTTTTTTTTTAGGTAAATGTGGTTTTAAAGTTAACAAGCATCAATGTGTGTGTGTGTGTGTGTGTGTGTGTGTGTGTGTTTATGTATTTTACAGGGGCCAAAAGGAAATCTCGGCCTACCTGGTCTTCCAGGAGCACCTGGTTTCCCTGGTCAGAAGGGAGACAGGGTAAGAAATGGAATTTGGGAGCAACAAAAGAATGAACTAGGAGTAATCAAAAATACCCCTCCAAAACACAAAACTCTTTACATCTGCCTCAAAAAACTGTAACCTTACCCAGCCCCATCTGCATAGGGCACCAATATAGCATCATTTTGCATCTATTTTCATAAAGCTAGTATAAAACTAACCTTAGCATTTTGATATTTAAAGGAACTCCGAAAAATGTTTTGTAAGTCTTTGTATGTTTTCTAAAAATGTAGATTACATGCCAGGTGTTTTTTGCACACTGTTTAGCATTTTCTATGGTTTGCCATAATTGATTCAATTCAATAATTGTGCAGTAGTCCCCCAGTTTTATGCGGATCAGGACTCCGGATCCAGTCACACACGG
Source organism: Brachypetersius altus (assembly GCA_037974465.1). NCBI lineage: Eukaryota > Metazoa > Chordata > Actinopteri > Characiformes > Alestidae > Brachypetersius > Brachypetersius altus. The sequence continues at coordinate 14,366,730 of JBBPDB010000039.1, forward strand.
ATTTTTTATGAAAACCTAACACATCGTTTTCCGTGGAAATCTCCAGAACAACGTGGAACCTGAAAATATTCTCCACCAATCTGGCACGTGCAGGTTGCAGTTTTGATCGTGTCATCACTGTTTCAGTGTATTTAAAAAAAAAATTCAGTGGCTGAACATTCGGTGCATGCCTAATAAATATTTATCCAAATATAAATTCAGCTAAATATAAATCAGTGTAGGGGGTGGAGCCCCTTCTGGACCGCTCCATTCAGGTTGTGCTCTTTTTCCGTTTTTCATTCATCTATTTTTTTGCATTTCTACTTTAGTGTGTCTCAGAGAATTCCATATTTTTAATTTAAAGCTACTTATTGTTTATAATGTCTGCGTCTTGGCCGAGAAAGACAGGCCGACGGCCGCCATGCATCAGGCAGCCATTCTTTTCCAGAAGCACAGATTGCCAGTCCGCCCCTGAATCATCTTGACTGTTTCTCTTGATTTTCGTTTTTTTAAACCCCAGTAGGTTTATTACTGTCCTGTAAATTAAATTAAAAGAGGCTTTTGAGCTCAGTCGTCATCCAATGTCTGCATCTCTACAATAAGATGAGCTGCTGATGAACTGTAAATTATTGAGCTGTAAAAATGATTGGTGATTACCCCTACATTTTACTATATTTATTACTAAAAATTAAACAAAATTATTACTGTATTTACCTGTTTATACAAAAGAAAATGCCAGTGCATGATTTACAGTACAGTCTGTAAGGACTTACCTTATTATTTTCATTAAGGGTCATGTATTAAACTGAGTTTAAATGAAATTAAAATGTTTTGGAAGCATATTTAAGGTTTACACTATAAAAATAGGCATTGTTAGGCTTTTTTTAATTTTTTTTTTTAACCAAAACACAACAACGTGGTTTTTCATTATACACGGGTGCTCTTGGAATACAACCATCACGAATAGCGGAGGATTGTTGTTAATATTGTAGTATTGTATACAGTGATAAAATGTCAGGGTTGACCACAAAACACTGCACGCAGTTATTTCAATGACAAGATACATGGAACTAGCTTGTTCTATGGGATAGCAAAGAGCAAAATTCTTTCTTTTTGTTGTCTTGGAAATAGATTGGTGAAAGAGTTGTTTTATTAAAAATCAGGAGCCTTACAATTGTTAACTTAGTGCTTTATTTTTACAACTTTCCAGGGTGCAGTTGGTCTCACAGGACCAAAAGGCGAGCAAGTAAGCCTGCATTATAGAGCAATTTTGCAGCTTAGTTCCTACATTTACAATGATGTTGCATAATACATTACATTTCATCTTATCTTTCTATGTGTATATATTTTTTTAGGGAGCACCTGGTGAAGAAGGTATTCCAGGAGAGATAGGAGACGTAGTACGTATTATCATAACTTAAATAAACAATTTAAATGAACCATTAATGATAATGACCTTTAATGAGCTCACACTTTCCTACAGGGTGAGGAGGGAGATTCAGGTGAGAAAGGATCGGTAAGTGTGGCCTTGTGCATCTTTGCTTTAGTTACAGACGATGTTGTACCCACATAGGCCAAATAAGTCTGCAAAATTGTGTCTATCTGAAGGTGGCAATTCAATGTTAATTTTTGTTGTTAGAATTTATTATAATCAGTAATAAAAATGTTGTACTGTACTCAGCGTCTACATTTCAGTACTGTGGAAATACTTTCTCCAGTCACATTTAAATGCATCTGTAAATTTAGATGCAAAGCATCTTAGAAAGTTGGGTTATAACAGACACAAAAATATATTTGGGTTTATCAGGCTTAAAACTCTGCTCAAGAGGTCAGCATTAGCATTAATGTTGATTTTGGTCTCTCATTAGAATGGTGCCATGCATAAATTATTCATATTCGTACCTGAACATTTTTTGCACCCCATTTCTGTGTTTGGGAATATTAGATTAGGATTAAAATGATAATATATACTTTCTCATATATGGACGTGCTGTGGTCCAGACAGGAAAACCAGGTGATGCAGGAAACAAAGGGCCAGAGGGGGCACGTGGGCAGCAGGGGCTTGAGGGCCCAGCAGGTGCAATGGGGCCAAGAGGCATGCAGGGAGACCGCGGAGCACTTGGATTACCTGGAGCACAGGGACGACCGGTCAGTTTGTTTTCTTGACCAATTTCGAGACCTACCCCATCGTATCTGATCTAGTCTATTGATTAAGAATTGTGGACTCTTAATCTTTCACATTTCTACTCTGACATCACTCTCCTGGAATATCTACTCAGTATTTATGATTAGTTTGTTCAGGTGTGTTGAGAGCAAAAATGTGAACCAACTGCATCAACAATTGCTTTATTCATATATAACTGATCTATACATTATAGCTGATTTGAAATACAGAAACTGTTTTGGGGCTTCTGTTGAAAAGCTCTATACTTGGCCTTCCATCAAGAATTTTGCTCATGTGGATCATGTGATCCACTGTGCACTCTCAGATTTGGGTCACTCTAAAGCCCTGTTGCAGTGTGTTGTTCCACAGGCAGAATTGGATAAAATGGTGCAAAATAAATTTGTATCTGTGGTCTATAATGAAATTAAAGGATTTGTATCATTTACATTTACATTTACGGCATTTAGCAGACGCTCTTATCCAGAGCGACGTACATCAGTGCTTAAGAATTCC